>CM064571.1:5912336-6024836 GCA_032716605.1 Paralithodes platypus | reverse complement strand
ATAAGTATGAGTGCCAGTATATTATTATTATTGTATCATTATATATAGATTTGTTTGCATTTCGCATAAGATTTTTGTATTACAATTTAGGTTTTGTAGGTTTTAACTAATTATTTTGTTTTTCTATGTGAGTGAGGGAGGCAAAACGCAGAACCGCCTGTAGCGAGTGCCTCCCCCAGAGTTGAAAGAGTAACAGGGCCAGAATCAAAGAATGTTCGAGCCAAAATGCCTGGACACACAGAGTTTGAAGCAATTTAAGTCATAGGAAGAGGGAAAGACTAATGCTAGGAGAGAGTTCCAGAGCTCAGCTGTTGAATAGAAGAAAGTCTGAGAGTAACGTTTCACTCTTGGGTTGGAGAGTTGCACAGAGTAAGGGTGGTATTGTGTTGCAAGATGGGTACCATGTGCTCTATGTAAAGGAGGCGGTATACATTGGGAGAGCTCTGAGGAACACTGATTATTATAGTAGCGATAGAATAGTGAGAGAGATGCAACATTGCGGCGAAGAGAGAGAGATTGCAGAGAGTTGGTGAGTGGACGGGAGTAAATTATACGAAAGGCCTTCCTTTCTACTTTGTCTAAGAGTGTGGTGTGAGAGGATCCTCCCCACACATGTGAACAATATTCAATACAAGTACGCACCTTGCCCCTGTACAGAGCAAGAAGCTGTGCAGGGGTAAAGAACCCTTTGAGGCGGTTGAGCACACCCAACTTCTGGGAGGCTGCCTTAGCAAGACTAGTAAAATGGTCCTTCCAAGTGAGAGCAGAAAAAAAAAAGAGACACCAAGAATATTGAGAGAAGATGAAGGATTGATTTTTGTATTGTTGAAGTATAAAGGAAAGTCCTCTGGGAGTTCCGGATGGGTAGTAAAATGGAGAAATTGGTTTTGGAAGCATTAAACGCAACATGGTTTGTTCTGCCCTAATTGGAAATAGTAGTTAGATCAGCGGATAAGTGTTCTATGGCTTTATTACGTTTGTTTTCGAGGGATTCCTGGCTGGGGCATTCTGGAAAACTAAATGAGTATTGTAAGGTAGAGTCGTCTGCTTATGAATGGATGGGACCGGAGGTACAATAGAGAAGATCATTTATGAAAATTAGAAAGAGAATGGGAGATAGGACAGAGCCCTGAGGAACGCCGGAGTTGATAGGATGAGGAAGTGAGCGATGGCCGTCCACAACCGCAGCTATGGAACGGCCAGAAAGGAAATTAGATACAAAGGCACAGATGGAGGGATAGAAACCGAAGGAGGGTAGTTTAGAAATTAATGATTTGTGCCAGACTCTATCAAAGACCTTCGATATGTCTAGTGCAATAGAAAAGGTCTCACCGAAGTTACGAAAGGAGGATGACCAAGAGTTAGTAAGATATGAAAGAAGATCACCAGTAGAGCGACCTTTAAGGAAGCCATACTGGCGATCTTAGTGTAGATTATGAGAAGTGAAATACTTAAGAAATTTGGAAGCAAGAATACTTTCAAAAACTTTAGAGATACAAGAGATGAGAGCAATTTGATGATAGTTGGAGGGTTGAGAGCGGTCATCCCTCTTTGGGACGGATTGAATGAGAGCAAATTTCCAGCAAGAAGGGAAGACATTAGAGGAGAGACAGAGACGAAAGAGTTTGCCTAGGCAGGGAGTCGGCACGGAAGCACTGTTTTTTAGTACAACAGGAGGAACACCGTCCGGACTGTACGCCTTCTTAGAATTAAGCCCGGAGAGGGTAGAAAGTACATCTTTTAGAAGAGATTAGGATATTAGGCATAACTAGGAGAGAGGCGGGTGGAGAGGGAGGAATAGCACCGGAATCATCCAAAGTGGAGTTTCTAGCATAAGTTTGAGCGAAAAGTTCAGCTTTGTCAGAGGAATAAGTGATTGTTGTGCCATCAGAGTGGAAAAGGGGAGGGAAAGACGAGGAAGACAAATTGTTGGAGAGGTTTTTGTTTAGATATCAGAAAGCTTGGGAAGAGCTAGAGTTTGATAGTTCGGTGCATTTATTATTGATGAAAGAGTGCTTGGCAAGTCGAAGAACAGATTTGGCTTGATTCTGGGCAGAAACATAGGAAGAATGAGATTCTTGAATTTTAAGAGGTCGGTTCCGTTTGAATGCTTCTTCTTTGTTGCGGACAGCAGTAGAACAAGCGTGAGTAAACCAAGATTTTTTTGCATTAGACTGAGAGAAAGAAAATGGAATGTATGCTTCCATGCCCTTGGATTACCTCGGCAATTCGTTCAGCACTCTTTGAGGGTCCTCGGCCAAGGAAGCAAAAGTCCATGGGAAATCAAAGAAGTACTGCTGAAGAGCCTCCCAGTCAGCAGCGCCAAAATGCCACAAGCGCCGCTGGTTGGGAGGATCGGGTGGCCATACCGGAGAGATAGGACAGGTGACAGATATTAGTTTATGGTCAGAGGAGCCCATTGGAGAGAAAACATTTATAGTATAAGCGAAAGGGTTAGAGGTTAGAAATAAGTCAAGAATGTTAGGCCGATCTCCGAAGCAATCCGGGATTCGGGTGGTTTGCTGGACTAACTGCTCTAGATCGCTTAGGATAGAAAAGATGAAGGCTTGTTCACCAGGTTGGTCAGTGGAAACGGAGGAGAGCCATTGGCGGTGGTGAACATTGAAATCTCCTAAGATGGAGATTTCTGCGAAAGGAGAGATGGATAGAATTTTTTCCACTTTAGAGGTTAGATAGTCAAAGAATTTTTGGATAGTCAGTAGAATTAGGGGAGATATAAACAGCGCAGAAATATTTAGTTTGAGAGTGACACGAGAGCTTTAGCCAGAGAGTTGAGAATTCAGAAGAATCTAAGTTGGGAGCACGAAAGATAGCAAGATTGGTGCGTACATAAACGCAACATCCACCTTTGGCTCGAAACTGAGGATAGAGATAGTAGGAGGATACAGAAAAGGGTTTGCTGTCAGTAGTCCCAGACAACTGTGTCTCGGTGAGAAAGAGAAGATCATGGTTGTCAGAGGAGAGGTGGTGTTCCACAGAGTGGGAGTTGGAGGAGAGGCCACGAATGTTGAAGATGTTAATAGTAAGATTAGAAGGTAATGGTCCAGATAATTTTGTGGAGTCATTGTCAGAGGACAGTCGGACTGGGGCATTTCTGCTGATTCACGGTCCCAACCTCCAGGAGCTGACTGCACCACAAAGTGACGGGCGGTGGGGTCGCCACTTCCCTACGCCTATGAATGCCATTTGTATTGATATCATACTGAAGCACTACGTCCACACTTGTGTCAAAGCCACTAACACGATCTTATTAATGTTTGTGGTTGATACTTTTTTCCACTTCGTTTGATTGAAGGCTAGATAAACTAAGCAAACTGTTAGCCATTAACCCCTTCACCACTATTACGTATTTTTTATCATATGCTGGTTAACATTAGACGATTTTCTTTAGTGTATAATCTATCTATTCGACTCAAATTGGTAAATACGATCTCTATAAACCCTCTTAATACCATAGGTCCTACTTAAATGGCATATAGTCGTATAATTTTAACCAGAATCAAAGGTAAAAAGGCATCATGGTGCTGAAGTAGTTAAACAACAATATCGATGTAGGGAATAAAGGACAAACAAGAGGCATAAACAAAGGCAATGCAAGTAACAATATAGCTAGCCAGAGGTGAGAGAAAGTAACCAAGCAACCAGACATAAACAGGAGGTAAACAAGTGGTACAAGAGTAAACAGGGTCGGTTGGTGATATTGAGGGTGGTGGGGTTCTGGTGGTGTCCTGGGTTATTACCTGGAACTGTGATATATGGTCATATTCTTACCACTCTCACATCCACCACGATCGTTTGTGGTTGATACAGGATGCCCAGACCGATAGTGTGGGTCGTAAGAGAGACTACTATAGAAATATAAAACCTATACGTAAAATACCACAATAATCATTACTTCTGCTTGGTAGTACAGTCACCAGCATTGATAAGCAGTCTCTAAGGGAATAGTGGTTAATTTTTGCCCTATATATATATTAAAGAATCTATATGCATTTATGTTTCCTCGCTATATATATATATTAAAGAATCTATATGCATTTATGTTTCCTCGCTAGACCACCATCAAGCTTACAATAATATATATATTAAAGAATCTATATGCATTTATGTTTCCTCGCTAGACCACCATCAAGCTTACAATATATATTAAAGAATCTATATGCATTTATGTTTCCTCGCTAGACCACCATCAAGCTTACATATATATATTAAAGAATCTATATGCATTTATGTTCCTCGCTAGACCACCATCAAGCTTACAATAATATATATATTAAAGAATCTATATGCATTTATGTTTCCTCGCTAGACCACCATCAAGCTTACAATAATATATATATTAAAGAATCTATATGCATTTATGTTTCCTCGCTAGACCACCATCAAGCTTACAATAATATATATATTAAAGAATCTATATGCATTTATGTTTCCTCGCTAGACCACCATCAAGCTTACAATAATATATATTAAAGAATCTATATGCATTTATGTTTCCTCGCTAGACCACCATCAAGCTTACAATAATATATATATTAAAGAATCTATATGCATTTATGTTTCCTCGCTAGACCACCATCAAGCTTACAATAATATATATTAAAGAATCTATATGCATTTATGTTTCCTCGCTAGACCACCATCAAGCTTACAATAATACCCCTAGATAAATTTGTACATTTTTCTGTAGTAAAATGTCCTGGCCAAAGGACGATTTCTCCTAAAATTACAGGCTCGCTATCGCTTGCCATGAAAAAAACGACATCTAAGTGGCACGAATGGTCTTAATATTGACAAAGGAATGGGATGAAAGGTCTCAAATTCGCCAAACTAATGGCACGAACGTCTTAAAATCTGAAAACTAATGGGGATAAGCATGAGGGAGAAGGGGGTTCAATAAAACGAACCAGCCCTACCTTAAGTTTGGATGATTGAGACACGTTGATACAATATTTTACAAACATTACCACCAACCCCATAGTCAATGTCCTCCCTTTATTTATTTGCTCATTTATGTATATTTTTATGATCCTTTTACTTTTCTCCCTAGACCTCCATCAAACTTAAAACAACACCCACCAAGACCCTCCTTCAAGAACACTCACCAAGACCCTCCTTCAAGAACACTCACCAAGACCCTCCTTCAAGAACACTCACCAAGACCCTCCTTCAAGAACACTCACCAAGACCCTCCTTCAAGAACACTCACCAAGACCCTCCTTCAAGAACACTCACCAAGACCCTCCTTCAAGAACACTCACCAAGACCCTCCTTCAAGAACACTCACCAAGACCCTCCTTCAAGAACACTCACCAAGACCCTCCTTCAAGAACACCAAGACCCTCCTTCAAGAACACTCACCAAGACCCTCCTTCAAGAACACTCACCAAGACCCTCCTTCAAGAACACTCACCAAGACCCTCCTTCAAGAACACTCACCAAGACCCTCCTTCAAGAACACCCACCAAGACCCTCCTTCAAGAACACTCACCAAGACCCTCCTTCAAGAACACTCACCAAGACCCTCCTTCAAGATACATTTGTATAATTTTCGATAGCGGCCGTTTCATTTTAAATTACAGTATCGCTATTGCTCGCCAGGAAAATATCGACACCAAAATGACTCGACAAATCTTCTATCTATATATCTATTGCCTGACGCCGTGATCCCCGAAGGGGTGGAGACTAACGAACCGCCCCCATGCACCTCTGTCCCCAGTCAGACAAATCTTAATATTGACAAATAAAGGGGGAAAAAGGTCTTAAAATCGCCAAACTAATGGGTCGAGCGTCTTAAAATCTAAAAACCAATGGGGCTAAACATGAAGAAGGGGGACCAGAAAAATTACCCATCCCCCCTCAATAAATGACTCATCCCCCCTCAATAAATGATCCATCCCCCCTCAATAAATGCTGGCCGTTTTATCTCTGATACAGCCGTGTATGACGCTCAACCGATTATAAACTCTCGGACGTTAACCCATGCAGTACCGGTGACGTCCTTCTCATTATAGTCTGCCAACTATTAGACGATTTTATTCAGCTTAAGAAAGACAACTCCTTCACCACCATTACGTAAATTTCATCATATTTTGGATACCTTTAGACGATTTTGTTTAGCTTATAATCTACCTCTGCTGCTTAAATGAGTAAATACTATCTCTATAAACCCTCTAAATACCGTAGGTCCTTCTTAAACGGCATAAATCGTCTATTTAGAGCCAGATTCAAAGGTAAAAAGGCATCATGGTGTTGAAGGAGTTAATTATAATAAGCATTCGTCATCAATAATACTGGTAATAGAAAAGAACAACACATATATTTTCAATTAAGTTTTATTGGTCAAGTGGCGTGGAAGAATATAATAAGAGGACCGTCGGTGTCAGCACCAGGAGGCACTAATGACCCGGCCAGGTCACGTCCCACAACAGCAACGACAACAACAACACTTGTCCTCTGACCCACCACGACAACAACTCCACAACAGCAACAAATGATGTCCTTTGAAAAAGGCCAATACAAATAAGATAATAGGTGTTTGTGAAAGTTGGCTGAATTACTCAATGTGTAGGTGAGGCACAGATAAAAACAGTGAGGGAAGACAGTCAAATGAAACAAGAGTTCCAGCAACTTCTTATCATATGCCTATGTGCCCTCCACTGAGTATTGCCCTGATCAATTAGTGTCTACAATCTCCCCACTTATATTCGAATCGCTCTCATTACAGCTTAAATTTAGACTGAATACTTTTCGTAAACTATAAATGCCATACACAAAGGAATTTGTATTAACTCCTCTGTGTTCTCAATTACTTGGTTAACAACTTGCATAATTATTATATGTTGTCAAGTACCTACTTCGGAAACATACTTGTTCTCTTAGCCGATATAATTCTAGTGCTCTACCTATTCGCTTGGTGAGCATTTTTTGAACTGTTTATACAAAACAGAAAGCAAGCCAATTGGACGATAGTATATCAGTGCTTTAGCATCTCTTTTTTTTTTTTTTTTTTAAATGAGAATGATGGCTTTGTTCAGGCCTTAGGATCCTTTCGACATTGCATACATTGTTTTGTAGTTTGCCTAGTCTATTAAGTGTAACATCGCCTGCATCTTTGATTTGGTCATTAGGAAGACTATCATCATCACTTCCATCACCTCTCTTTGCGTCTCTTAAATTTGTCATAACGTCTATTGATACCGCAGGAACTGGTAGAGTACATCAATGATTACATGTTACTGAATAATGACTTAGGGTCGTCCTCCCTGCTGCATAGTTTAGTATAACATTGTTCAGTTACTTTAATTATTTCATCTTTGTTGTTAGTTACTTGAACATTTTAGTTTCTTAGGCTAACCATTTGATTTTTACCTGTACTAAGCCTTCTCATAGCTTTATTCATACTTCCACCATTTCTTAAAGTCTATTCAAATGTAGTCAAACCTCTCCAACAACTTTTCTTCCTCGTCTTTCCCTTCCCTTTTCCACTCTGATGGCACAACCATCACTTCTTCCTCTGAAAAAGCTGAACTCTTCGCTCAAACTTTTGCCAGAAACTCTACCTTGGATGATTCCAATGCTATTCCTCCCTCTCCATCCCCCTCTCTCCTACTTATGCCTAATGTCCTAATCTCTTCTAAAGATGTAATTTGTAACCTCTCTGGGCTTATGCTAAGAAGGCGTATGGTCCGGACGGTGTTCCTCCTGTTGTACATAAAAACTGTGCTTCCGTGCTGACCCCCTGCCTAGGCAAACTCTTTTGTCTCTGTCTCTCTTCTAACGTCTTTCCTTCCTGCTGGAAGTTTGCTCTCATTCAACCTGTCCCAAAGAAGGGTGACCGCTCTCAACCCTCCAACTATCGTCCAATTGCTCTTATCTCTTGTATCTCTAAAGTTATGAAACTATTCTTGCTTCCAAATTTCTTAAGCATTTCTCTTCTCATAATCTGCTCTCAGATCGCCAGTATGGCTTCCTTAAGGGTCGCTCTACTGGTGATCTTCTTTTATATCTTACTAACTCTTGGTCATCCAACTTTCGGGACTTCGGTGAGACTTTTTCTATTGCACTAGACATATCGAAGGCCTTCGATATAGTCTGGCACAAATCCATAATTTCTAAACTGCCCTCCTTCGGTTTCTGTCCCTCCATCTGTGTCTTTGTCTCTAATGTCCTTTCCGGCCGTTCCATAGCTGCGGTTGTGGACAGCCATCGCTCATTTCCTCATCCTATCAACTCTGGTGTTCCTCAGGGTTCTGCCCTATCTCCTATTCTCTTTCGAATTTTCATAAATGATCTTCTCAACTGTACATCCAGTCCCATCTATGCATATGCAGACAACTCTACCTTACACCACTCAATAGTTTTCCAGAACGCCCCAGCCAGCAGTCCCTCAAAAACAAATGTAATGAAGCCATAAAACGCTTATCTTCTGATCTAGCTACTATTTCCAATTGGGGTAGAGAAAACCTTGTTGTATTTAATGCTTCCAAAACTCAATTTATCCATTTTACTACCTGTCAGGAACCTCCAGAGGACTATCCCTTATTCTTCAACAATACAAAAATCAACCCTTCATCTTCTCTCAATGTTCTCTGTGTCTCTTTTTCTTCTGCTCTCACTTGGAAAGACCATATTACCAGTCTCGCTAAGGCAGCCTCCCAGAAGCTGGATGTGCTCAACTGCCTGACGGGGTTCTTTACCCCTGTGCAGGTTATTGCTCTGTACAGGGGCACAGTGCGTCCTTGCATTGAGTATTGTTCACATGTGTGGGGAGGATCCTCTCACACCGCACTCCTAGTCAAGGTAGAAAGGAAAGCCTTTCGTATCATTGACTCCCGTCCACTCACCAACTCTCTGCAATCTCTCTCTCTCTTCGCCGCAATGTTGCATCTCTCTCGCTATTCTATCGCTACTACAATAATCAGTGTTCCTCGGAGCTTTCCCAGTGTATACCACCTCCTCTACGTAGGGTACGTAGTACCCGCTTTGCAACACAATCCCACCCCTACTCTGTGCAACTGTCCAACCCAATAGTGAAACGCTATTCTCAGACTTTCTTCTATTCAACTGCTGAGCTCTGGAACTCTCTCCCAGAATCAATCTTTCCCTCTAACTATGACTTATATTGCTTCAAACTCCGTGTGTCCAGGCATTTTAGCTCGAACATCCCTTGATTTCGGCCCTGTCACTCTTTGAAATCTGGGGGACGCACTCGTTGCGGGCAGTTATGCCTTTTGTCTCCCTCATTCAAATAGAAAACAAAAATTATCAGATATTTTCAGTTATTTTCTTGTTGATGATCTTAGTTAGTTCCGCTGCTGCAATCATGTCTCTGGCTGTAATATAATTGTTTTATAAATCCTTCTTTTCTCAATTAGATCCTTCGTATCTTCTATAAGTTTACTAAAAGTGCTCTTGCCTGCTTTTCCTGATGCTTCCGTTATGATCCTGGTAGAGTGTTCATTAATTTCTTCTACTGTCACCTCTAAGTCTGCCAACTGCGAATATCTATTCTGAATATCTAAGCTAAGGTCTTCAGTCCTTTCTCTTAATGAACATAAGTTTGGTTAACCCTCCTGGCCCGGGCAGGCTCTCCTAATGACGGAGCTCGTATCAGGGCGATCTGGTCGAATATCAACAAAAGTAAACTAAGGCTAATCTCGTTTAATATATGACCTACATTAATCAAACATATATATAGAAATGAGCGCCATACCTTCCTGCGTAGAATGGCGTTGAGTAGAGCTCTCTAGCTCAACTGGTTCCGGAGTGATGGTAATGGAAGTGGAGGTAACTTTTGCCGCGTATTTACCTCGGCGCGTACGAACACTCAACCGCGGCCCCGGCTACGACGCCCAGTTGCACTTGTCGCTCCACCCGCAAGTATGCTGGGAAGCGATTTGATAGTGTTTTATTGGTTATTCTGTCATTTATTATAGTTATTATGTTATTTTCACTCAATAAAGTTATTTATATGAACTTATTTGTGTCTCTGTCACTTATTACTTCGTTTTATTATTATTATTATGATTATTAGTGTCACTTTCACTGGACTTTGATAATTGGTAGTGTCATTTCCCCTTTTATGTATTGTTAGGTAAGCTAATAATATATATAGTGTCACTGTCACTTATTCATATTGTTATGAAGGCACTTATTATTACTTGTGTGTGTCTCTTTCACTTATACTTAGTTTTATTATTATTATTATACTGTCACTTTGACTGGCCTAGGCTTATTGAGTGTCATTTTCACTTATTTATTGTTAGAAATATTTATTTTAGTGTCACTTTCACTTGTTCATATTGTTATTGAAGGCACTTATTATTACTTATGTGTCCTTTTCACTTATACTTAGTTATATTATAATTCTTAGCCTACATTTGAGTGTCACTTTCACTGTTGTCACTTCCACTTCAAAAGTTTGTTAGAGTGTGGAAGTCGTTGAAGCAGGTGCCAGCACACAGTCCAACTTGACACTCGTGGCATTCCCAAGTGGTTTTTGTGGGTTTGCGGGGTCTGCGAGTTGTGTGGCTGCACACATGGCACTTCTTCTGACTCCTAACATTACTACCTGGTGCTTTGAAAGAAAGGGCGCTGAGCTGGTGCTTCCTGAAGAATTCAGCACACCCCGTTCTGTCAAGGTGGCCTGGTCCTTGTATTGGCCTGCCTGGTGTACCCGCATGCTTAGCCAGGAGCTCAAGTAGCACCTGCTTGTGGAACTTCCTCATGGACTTGTACTTCTTGGCTCCTGGAGTCCTCAGATGGTAGATGTTGTAGGCATTGAGGATCGACATATCTACCGTATGCAGGATAAACTTCTTGTACCACCTGCAAGATGTTCGCAGGCAGTCGATGAAGCCCATCTGCATGTCGGACTTGTCACCGAGGCGCATGTTGATGTTATAATCCAGGACAGCAGCTGGTTTTTGGACGGGGTTCTTGGTTGTTCGGTCCACCTTCCCTGTGGCGACCATCTGGGCCTTGTGGCATGTGGTGAGGAGGTTGACCTTGCGCTGGTCATGCCAGTGGATGGAGAGGATGGGGCCACTCTTCTTGTGGAAGATGTCAGCCTTCTTCGTCTTGGTTGGGTAGCCTGGCATGCCCTTCCTTTTGCCCTTGACTGTGCCGACAGTTCCGGTCTTGCGGTCATGGAGGTACTTGGTCAGGAGAGGCGACGTGTAATAATTATCTGTGTAGAGGATGTGGTTATTATTGAAGTGCCTCTCCATCATCTTCTTCACTACAGCGCCACCAAAACCAATGAGAGGGTCAGTCACAACTTTTCCAGCCTTGCCGCTGTAGACTATAAAGTCCAGCACATACCCCGTCAAGCAGTCGCAGAGGACGAAGAGCTTGATGCCGAAGCGGTGTCTCTTGGACGGGATATACTGTCGGAAGTGCAGCCTACCACGGAACAGGACCAGAGACTCGTCGAGGCACATCTTCTGGAAAGGAATCAGGTATGTGGTGAACCGATGACGTATCATGTCATACAGCTTCCTGATCTTCCATAATGAGTCGGGAAGGTGGACTGCCATGTTGTTTGTCAGGTGGAGATAGGAGAGGATGTCGAAGTACCTGTCCCTGGACATGTATTTGCCAAATGATGGAGTCGTTATGATGTCGCCAGTGATCCAGTAGTCAGCCAGAACGTGCTTCCTTATATGAGTCATCAGCATTGTGAGTGCCAAGAACACATATAGTTCTGCCACAGTGAGAGCTCTCCATGCCACCATCTTGGCACTGGTCTTCCTCCCAAGAAAGTTGGCACAGATAGCATGGTGGTGATTTGTCTCTTTGACGAGGTATTCCATGACTTCATTGTCATAGAAGCCACAGAAAAGTTCACTGGGGGTAGCATCTGGGTCACAGGGATATGCTGGTGACACCCCAGAACCCATCTGTACCTCGTCAAAAGAGTAGGCTACTGCTTTACTAGGCTACAGTGACACCAGGGCCATCTGTTGATACAGTATATTAACCCCTTGTGTGCGGTCACACTTTATTTATATATAATCTCTATTTGGTGAATTGTATATTTAGTTACATATTCTGTTATATATATATATTTGTTTAAGGTTAGGTTATCACACCTGGTAGCCTATTTCTGAGTATTTCAATTTTATTATTTTCGGTTAGGCTATTCAACGCTGGTAGCCTATTGGTGCGTTTTTAAATTTTTAAAACACTTTTGGTTAGGCTATCGCCCCTGGAAGCCTAATTCTGCGTATATCAAATTTTTTATTTTCGGTTAGGCTATCACCCCTGATAACCTATTGTTGTGTATTTCAACATTGTTTTCGGCTGAAGTGATTGAAGTGTTTCTAAAGTGAGTGAAGTGTTTTAAAGTGAGTTAAGTGTTTTAAAGTGAGTTAAGTGTTTTAAAGTGAGTGAAGTGATCTGAAGAAACTGACTGTTACCATGCCTCGCACTTGTACGAACTGCGCCAGCAGGTTTGGTGAGTCCATGTTTGTTACTGTCGATCTTCAAGTCTGCCGTCTCTGCCAGCAACAAGAGAATTTGACAGTGAAATTAGATGAAGCCTACAACAAGATCAACGTCCTCACCATAAAGCTGGAATCACTCCAAGAGTTTGTAACACTCAACGTTGGAGTACCACAAACTTCAATTGTCACCGCAACTCCAGCAGCCACCAACGCCCCAACGTCAACTGCCAACAATTCAACGCCTGCAGTAGCCATTTCATCTGATGGTTCCGATACTCAAGAAACAAATAGTAACTCTCCTCCCCCTCAAGACAACTTCCGTGTTGTGAGGAACAACGTTTGCCCCAAGACCAGGAAACCCATACCGATTACCGAGTGTCAAAACCGCTTCCAGATACTCGCAGACTCAGATGACGAAGCGGAAATAGAAGAAGTCCGGCGCGTGGGAGACTCGATGATACGTGGTCAGCTCACAGAGTTTTGCGCCAGAGCACCTAAGACCAGGAAGCGTTTTTGTATCCCTGGTGGTGGTGTGGACGACGTAGTTGCTGCAGTTGACGAAGTATCTAAGCTGGCCCCTGCTAATACAATGTACGTCATCCACGTTGGATCCAACGATGTGCAGCGAACCCGGTCGGAAGATTTGCTTTTAAAGTACCAGCAGCTGATCAAGTCGTTTAAGGAGAAGTCATCAAGGATCATCGTCTCAGGAATCGTCCCCCGGCTTGGTGTAGAGAGCCGATTTTACAACATAGCCAGCAGCACAAATTGTTGTCTAGCAAACCTCTGCAGGAAGGAAAACGTGGGATTCGTCGACACCTGGGACAATTTCTACTACGATGACTATTTGTTTTCGGACGATGGAGTTCATCTGAACCAGGTGGGAGCAGCACGTTTTGGGCGTCTTCTCAACGATGCGGTGAAGGATTTTCGGAGAAGAAATCGACTCGGCACAGGACAACCAGGAAGGAGGACCGAAGACAGTGAGGGCGGCAACCTGCGAAGGAATTAAATGCTAATCTGTCAAGAACCGCGAATTTGGATAAAGCTCCACCAACACGACCCAAATAAAAAACCGCCAGGGATAACGACCGAGGACCGATGTCAGCCATGAATGTAAATGTAGATCTGATCAGAACCAAAAATTTGATTAAAGAACGTTCTGCGAGTTCTAAAAACGCAACTTTAAAGGTTTTCTATGCAAACGCTCGTAGCATACGCAATACATTTTCAGATTTAGAGGAACTAGTGTTTACTGAAAATTATTATGTGATTGGTATAACAGAATCTTGGCTCAATACAGTAGATAGAGACTTTTTAGCAGAGTTTTCACTTCCCGGTTATGTAATGTTTGAGAAAAGCCGAATAAATAAAAATGGAGGTGGCGTTTTATTTGATATCAAAGAAAGTCGTAACCCGACCCTCTTGTCAAAACCTCAAATTGTGAACGTCGACACATCTTTTGTGCTAATAAAGAACAATAAAGGTACAAAAATAATACTTGCATTAATATACAGACCTCCAGCTCAATCAGTGCAAACTGACCGAGAAATTTATGAACAAATTGCAGATGTAAGTAACTCACAAGATACCGTATTTTTTGGCAACTTTAATTTACCTGTGACCAAGTGGGGCGATACTCTTACTTCACACTCCAGATATGACTTGTATACGAACTTGCAAGAGAGTTCGCTTTATCAATTTTTTCGAACACCGACCCGTGGTAATAACGTTCTTGACATTGTACTTGCAACAAAAGAAGAATTAATAGAGAATTTGAATGTTGGTGATGAATTCAGTAACAGCGACCATCGTACGATAACTTTCACTTTAAACTTTACTAGTAACGAACCAAATAGTAGCATCGAAAAAGTCCCTAATTTCAAGAAAGCAAACTTTCATAAACTTAGAGCTATGTTTAAAGAAACTGACTGGAGCTTTTTAATTAACAATAACGACATAAATACATCTTTGAAGTTATTCGAAACCACTTACCTAAAAGAAGTGCAAGACTGCATACCATCGAAAATACGGCGTCCAGGCCATAATAATAAGCCCAAATGGTGGAATAAAGATATTTCAAACTGCCTGCTTGCTAAAAAAATTGCTGATGATAGATTAAAATCCTCACAAAATGACGAAGAACGGGTGAAATTTGTAGAGCTACGACGCAAAGCCAAAAAGTTAATTAAGCAAAGTAAAAAGACCCTAGAGTTACATATTGCGAATCAAAGTAAAACAAACCCGAAAGAATTCTATAGTTATATCAGAAAGAAAAAAGTAGTTACTTCAACTGTTGGACCGTTAGTCGATGAAAATGGAGAATACACCAAAGACGAAGTACAAATGAGTAATGCCCTTAATACCTTCTTTGCATCAGTTTTTACAACAGAAGACCTCAGTGATATCCCTACACCATCGCCGATTCAGATTGATAATTCAGATGTTCTAAGCAATATCACCGTTACAGAGAGAGGAGTATTGAATTGTTTAGATAAACTCAAGGTAAATAAAACGCCTGGACCTGATACAATCTCGCCTAGAGTTCTAAAGGAAGCTAAGGATGAGCTCTCCAAACCACTGACATTACTATTCAATAAATCCTTGCAGTCTGGAACAATGCCTGATCAGTGGAAGATAGCCAACGTAACACCGATATTCAAAAAAGGCAGCAAATCCCTACCCAGTAACTATCGTCCAATTAGCTTAACCTCAGTTGTATGTAAAATGCTAGAAACGGTCATAAGAGACAGACTCGTAAATCACTTAGAGGAAAATAACATACTTAAAGATACTCAACACGGCTTTCGTAAAAAACGTTCCTGTTTAACAAACCTCTTAGACTTCTTCCACGATTTCCTCAACCTCTACGATGAGAGTAAAGCTGTAGATATTATATACCTTGATTTTCAAAAGGCCTTTGACAAAGTTCCCCACAAACGTTTACTGCTAAAACTAAAAGCGCATGGAATACAAGACGGTGTGTTGAATCGGATAGAAAATTGGCTCAGCGACAGAAAGCAAAGAGTAGTCATAAACGGTAAGGCATCTAAATGGACCAATGTAAGTAGCGGGGTACCCCAGGGATCGGTACTAGGACCAATTCTCTTTCTAATTTACATCAATGACATAGATGAGGGTCTCACCTGTACAATCTCAAAATTTGCTGACGATACAAAAATTGCAAATAGCGTACTCTCAAAAGATCAAGTTGACGATATGCAACACAATCTAGATAAATTGTCACATTGGGCCCAAATTTGGCAAATGAGTTTCAATGCGGATAAATGTAAAGTACTACATATCGGATACCTAAATGAGAAAGCAAACTATTCGATGAATGGCACTCAGCTTAAGAATGTAAACAGAGAAACCGATCTGGGAGTAACAATATCGAGTAACCTAAAACCGAGTCAACAATGTTCAGAAGTTGTTAAGAAGGCAAACAAAATAATTGGCTTTATAGGCAGATCATTTGAGCATAAATCCAAAGACGTAATCCTAACCCTTTACAATTCCTTAGTCCGCCCTCTTCTGGAATACTGCGTTCAATGCTGGTGCCCTTATTACCAAAAAGACAAAACAAGCTAGAACGAGTTCAACGTAGAGTTACCAAAATGATACCTAGCCTAAAGAACAAACCATACGAAGAGCGTCTTAAAGAATTAAATCTATTTCCTTTAACCCAGCGCAGATTAAGAGGTGACTTAATTCAAGTGTTCAAAATCATCAAAGGCATCGACAATATGAACTGTAGTAAGTACTTCACTATCGACCAATCTAATTACACGCGGGGAAACGGGTGCAAAATTATTGGTAAATCTTTTAACTCACACGAATCTAAGAATTTCTTCTTCAATCGAGTTGTCAACTTGTGGAATGGGCTTCCCCGAGATGTTATAGACTGCAGCACCGTTGATTCATTTAAATTCCGCCTAGACAAATATCTCGCATCAAACCCGCGACTGACTGCGTTTGTAAATGAATAACTATTTTATCCTCTCCTCAGTTACTAACCCATATGTCCCCTACTAACTTCCTAGTCCTGCCACGTTAGTGGCAGGGCAGTAGTTCCCTTTCCAATGTTCCCTTACCCACTCTAAACCACTGTTTGGACACTTGATCCTCAGTGTTTTGGAGGACAAGCAGCCTAGAAGGGTTACTAGATCTGTTGTTGCTTGATTTCCTTTGTACTCAAAGGCAGGACAATCTGGCTCAAAATCAGCTCCATCTGTCCACACAAACAGGTCGGATGCTGATGCTCGAGGTCGTGCTGCAGCAGGCACACGCCCTGGACGCCCTGGCACACGCCCTTGGCCAGGCGGACGCCCTGCACGCCGACGCCCAGGCCCAGGGGCAGCGGCGTCGGCAGGCTGACCACGTCCACGACCTCGCCCTCTCCCTCGATTTGTCGGCACATCCTCTTCCTCTTCCTGTTCCTGTTCCTGTTCCTCTTCCTCCTCAGGCAACGTCAGGTCATCTGGGGCAATGTTGGGGTCGTCAGCATCCTCCTCAGGAGACAATTCTGGTGAAGAAGTGACCGGGCGTCGGCGGTGTGGGGCGCGGGAGGCTGCGGGAGCTTCAAGAATGGGAGCCGAGGCCTCGGGAGTTGGGCTCCTTTTGCGGCGAGCCGAGGGCTTTTCAGCAGGAAATAATGCTCTGCGGTGTGTTGAGGCCTGTGGCACATCACCAATACCACTTGAAGAGGCCCTTTGGTCATCCTGAACGAGAGATGAAGGCGAGGGATGTGGGTGACTCACGCGGCGTCCCGTGTCAAGGCGTCGGGACAATGGAATGCGGGTGGTTGCTAGGCCAGGGTCGGCGTCATTATCGCTATCTTCAGCTTCCCTATGCTTTTCTGCGGCTGCCCTGCGTGCTTTTTTAGCTGCACTTTTGATCAATGATTGTTTGTAGAAATATTTGTCCACTTTCAAGGGCGTACGGGCAGGCAAAGGGGAAGGTCCTGGGGTAGGGCTAGGGCTCGGCCTAGGCTGACCTAGCAAAGATGGCGAGGGGGTAGGCCTAGGTTCTAGCACACTGGGAAGCTCAATGGCACCTTCCTGAAACACTTCCACATCAGGATCATCACTACTGTCTCCCCCCTCAAATAAATCGACATTATCGTCGTCTCCAAAGCCCACGAAATCGTCTTCACTTTCACTTATAAATTGTACCTTGTCCACCAAGCTTTCGCCACTGCTCTCTTCATCACTTTCAAAAAGTTGTCGCTGTATAGCGCTATCACTCAACAAACGCTTAACTTTCTTTTGTTGAGCTCTCTTCTCGGTTGGAACAGGCGTTGAAGTTGCGAGTGGGGTAGCACTGGGGCCCGCGGGAGGTTGCAACGAATCGGACACGTCGGAATTTTGTTTTCAGTATTACTCGCTATGGCGGCCACGTACGAACTGATAACACTAGTAGTTGAGGCTTGGTGGCGCTGCGGTCGCTCCTACCATGCCAAAATTGGCCGCGCAAATTTTGAAGCACGCTTTCAAGCACAAAGATTTTAAAATGACACCCGGGTTCCGGCCCTTTTGTTTTGGTGTCATTTTAAAATGACACCCGGGCTGGAAGGGTTAAGCACACTAAGAGAAAGGACCGGTACTTCTAATTAGCTTGTTTCTTTTCTTGAGGTTCAACCCTACTAGACATTTTACCATTCTGTGGTTACTTCCTACATTCACTTTCTTCAGTATTGTTACATAGTTTACAATATTTGGTTTGTCAGTATGGATCAAGTAAATTTCATTCTTGGTTATTTCATTAGGACCTTTTCATGTTCATTTCCTGCTAGCTTTCTTTTACCTATAACTGTTTCATCTACTTCATCATCGTGTGTTGCCATTGGAAAATATACTTGGATTTATTTTGATTTTTTTACTTTTTAGCGTTTATTGAGCTGAATAACTTATTCCTACAACTATCTCATTGATACTAAAATATTCTTTGTTTATGATTATTAATAATAATAATTGAAGTAGTATTCCCCGCCAATCAGGAGACAGGATTAGCTCAGGCGGATAAGCAATGTTTACCCTTTAAATCATGTCAAGGGGAACACCCTGAGACCCCCACACGCTCGACCAATCACCAGCCTCCTGTGACACAGCACAACAATCACCTCTCATCCCCCTTTAAACGCTCGCCTCATGCCTCACTCTCAGTTCACAACCGTATATTTTATCCTGGTCGCAAACGTTTTATTACAATGGTGCCACCCTCTTACTCCCATCAACCACTATAGAACATCTCTAATAAGCTTCCAGGAAAATATTACGAAGATGAAGTAAAGCAGGAGGAGAAGATTGAAATTCGAAGAGAGCGAGCTGCTGTAGCTCCTCCCGAGCACGCGGCTCTGCCAATCACAGGGCACCGTTCCGTGTGGGAGGCGTATGAAGGGAGGTGGGCGGGGCCACAGCATTCACTCAGCCACAGGCACCTGCCCGGATCAGACCGGCAAGCTCTTAGCAGACACAACCCCCTTGTTCACCTTGTCACCCATGGGGAGATAAATAAGCCTGTTCCAGTCCTTCAGCAACTGAACGCTACTGAACACAACACGAGCCGGGACCTAGTACATCGCCCACCCTTGGCACAGATACACCTCCAATATCCTAATGCCTGCCGAAACATCATTACATAAGAACATAAGAACATGAGAACATAAGAAAATGGGAGTCTGCAAAAAGCTGATCGGCCCACACAAGGCAGGTCCCTGTCACACCCAACACCAATTAGAAGGGCCAATTATAGGCCCAACTCACTAATACCTTGAGCACTGACCCCACCAAACCGGTCAGGGATTAACACAAGATTACGGGGATCTGCTGAGCGCCGATTTACAAACACCCGGCAGATCCCCCTCACACCCAACCCATCTCGTCCATATGCCTATCTAATTTTATCTTAAAGCTCCCTATTGTTCTTGATCCCACTATATCACTTGGTAGCCTATTTCACCCATCTACAACTCTGTTACCAAACCAATATTTGCCTATAATCTTTTCTGAAACGAAATTTATCTAATTTGAATCCATTTGTTCGAGTTCTTTCGCTATCACTGAGCTTCAGTACATTTGTCATGTCTCCTTTATTTATCCCACTAACCCACTTGAACACTTCTATCATATCCCCTCTAACTCTGCGTCTTTCTAACGAATGTAAGCCTAATTTGTCAACCTTATTTCATATGGTTGATTTCTAAATTATGAATATGTTTTGTCATTCTTCGCTGTACTCTCTCCAACGAATCTATGTCCATTCTGTAATAAGGACACCAAAATTGGACAGCATAATCCATATGAGGTCTCACTAATGACAACTAAAGTTTCAAGATAACATCGGCAGTTCTGTTACTTACACTCCTTGAGATGAACCCTAGAATCCTGTTTGCCTTGTTGCGAACGCTTATACACTGTTTTCTAGGCTTCAAATCGTTGCTAACAAACACACCCAAATCTTTCTCACAGTAACACACCCAAATCTTTCTCACAGTCTGAGTTTTCTAATTCCGTATTAGCTGGTTTATATTTTGCATTAGTATTCGTCTTCCCTATCTTTAATACCTTGCATTTGTCAATGTTAAAATTCATCTGCCAATTTACTGACCATTCGTGTTAGGTATCTAGATCCCTTTGGAGGCACTCTATGTCGCTATCTGAATCTATTGCTCTCCCTATTTTGGTATCGTCTACGAATTTACTTATCCTACTAGTTATACCTAAATCAAGGTCATTGATGTATATAATAAACAGCAGAGGACCCAATACAGATCCCTGGAGGACACCACTCTTGACTGATCCCCACTCTGAATTAGTTCCATTTATGCTGACTCTCTGTTTCCTACCAATTAGCCATGACCTAATCCATCCCAACAACGACCCACCTATTCCATGCACCTCAACTTTTCTCATCAATCTCTCATGCGGGACTCTGTCGAAAGCTTTACTGAAATCTAAATATATTATATCATATGACTTGTCATTATCTACCGCTTCATACACCTCTGAGAAAAAACTAAGCAAATTAGTAATGCAAGAACGTCCCTGAGTGAATCCATGCTGAGAATAATTTATTAAATTAAATGTTTCTAAGTGGTTTCTAATTTTACTAGCAATAATTGACTCTAGTAGCTTTCCTATGATTGATGTGAGACTAATGGGACGGTAATTGGACGCTATTGATTTATCACTTTTTTTAATATTGGAACTACATTTGCAAGCTTCCAAGCTTCTGGAACTAAACCGGTTTCTAATGACTTGTTAAATAGAAATGTTAATGGGTTACTTAACTCATCTCTGCATTCTTTTAATACTCTAGCATATACCTCATCCGGACCAGGAGATGTATGAGGTTTCAGTCTGTCAATTTCCTTAAGCGCATCATTTCTACTTATAGTAACCGTACTTAACCTATTTTCTATACTATCGCTATATACCTTACGGACTTCTGGAAACTGTGCCAAATTTTCATTAGTGAAAATGGAAAGAAATTTATTATTTAATGTACTGCACATTTCTAAGTAATTTTCTGTCATTTCTCCTATCGAAGTTTTAAGGGGACCAATTACATCTCTAACCTTGGATTTATATAGTTGGTAAAAAGCTTTAGGATTATTTTTTGAGTCATTGGCAACCTTAATTTCATAATTTCTCTTTTCCTTCCTAATATCCTGTTGTACCTGTCTTGATAAATTTTGATAGTAAGCAAGTAGGTGAATTTCGCCTTTCTTAATTAGTCTATATATTCCTCTCTTTTTTCCTAGAAGGTCTAATAGTCTATTATTCATCCATTTGGGTTTGTTCTGTGTTGATCTAAATTTTATTTTGGGGATATATTTATTTTGCGCAATGAATACTGACTTGGTAAAATTATCGTATGCATCTACCAAGTTTGATGTCTCTTCCTGACTTAAGCTAGGGGTAAGGGGTAAGATATAAGGGGTACCCTCATTTGGACACTTGGATAGACTTATTTTTTTTACCATAGAGTCCGCTAATAGGACCCTTCTTAACCCACCATAATTGGCTTTTCAAAAGTCAGGTATTAATGTCATATTCTCTCTGGAATTACCTTTCCATTGTATATTAAAATACACAGAATTGTGATCACTATTTCCTAGGTGGTCCCCGATGTCTACACTATTTATCATATGTTCATTGTTACTGAAAACTAAATCGAGAATATTATCACCTCTAGTCGGCGTATCTATGAATTGAGATAAAAAACTATCTTGTACTACCTCAATAAACTCCGTTGAATTAGAGTCGCCTATTTGTTGCTGCCAATCTATAATAGGGAAATTAAAATCCCCCACAATGCACACGTTGCTAAACCTTGATGCTATTTTAATTTCCTCCCATAATGATGTTCCGTCATTTCTACTCATATTTGGCGGTCTATACATAACTCCAATAACTAAGGTCTCACTACCTTCGTTAACCTCTACCCAAACACATTCATTTTCATTATTTACTCTAATACCTGATTTAATACAGCTTTTTAATGAACTCCTGACAAACACTGCTATACCGTCGGCCCTCCTACTTGTTCGGTCTTATTTAAACAAACTATATCCCGGCATACCAAACTCTGCTATAAAATGCCTGGTTTCTGTATTAATCCATGTTTCAGTTAGCGCTATTATGTCTATATTTTCTTTGCTAACAAATGTTCTAAGTTCGTTCATTTTTGTACATAAACTCCTACAATTTGTATAATAAACCCTCAACCTATTACTTGTATTTGCAACTATTTTTCTATTGTTTTTAACTAATTTATTTTTACCTGTTGAACTACTAGACCTAGACGGAAAATCTACGCTATCAGAATGTTCGTTATTACTATCCATTTTATGTGGCTGGGATTCTATTTTACTTACACACCTATGGTTTATTAACAAAACCCCGCAACAAACTTGTCGAGTGAGCTGGCTAAGGTCGAAACTCCTAGTCGAGAGAGATGTACTCCATCCTGGGCATACAGTTCATCCTTACCATAAGCCAAGCGATTCAAGATGGTCAAATGGTGGTAGATGGTACTGAGAAAATGGAGATGGTGTATTGGCACGCTTTGAAATGGTGAAGCAAAAACAAGAGAGCTTCCGGAATATTTTTAACCCGGGAACTGCCGGGAAACTCTTAAGAGTTCCCCCGGCGGACTGCGGGAAGACTCTTAACCCCTTCAGACATATATGACGCAGAGGTTGCCAGATTAGCAATAAGAAATAGAGTTCTCTCACTCTTATAATTACCTCTCCAAAATTAGTTTTCTGCCCACATCTAACTCAAAGACAACTGCAGAGGTTGAAGTAACTAAAATAAAGGTTTGTAAAAAACCCTGATGGTAATAAAGGCTTTAAAGTATCCCTAATAGGCTCAAAATTGCGTCATATGTTGGAGAGGGTTAAGAGTAAGGGAAAAAAAAATCCATTTAAAACATCGCCAATTTTTTTTTTTTTTTTTTTTTTTTTGCCCCTGGGCCATGCCAAATATCACTCCTCCACCTCCCCTTCTTCCCCACTTTCCTCCCCTCCTTCAGTTATCACCTATTTTCCCTGTTATTCCCTTATTCTGTGGTTTATTTTCGTGCTAACATTAGCGAGTTGGTAGCAGGGCGTTGTCATCACTGTTACCAAGCGTGGGAAAGAGCGAGAGAGAGACTATTGCGGAACAGTGTCTCTCCAGACAAGGGGAGGGGTGGAGGGCAGGGAGGTTGCCTCAGCCATACATTATGTAACTCCCGGCCTGTATCGCCGATTTTGACCATCCAAACACTGTTTCCACTTGTTTTATTGTTGTAACAGGTTAATACCTTTATAATCAACCTATAATAGGCGCATATGAATAAGTATTAATGCTATGTATGGTAAAATAACGATGTTAGTGATGGGAACAGCTCAAATACGTCAGCACAGGAGTGTGGTGTCTCATACCCCCCCATGCGCACTTCTTAGGTTAAAGGACCCTTAACACCTTATTGGCGGGCTAGGCGGTCTAGCGGACCGTAGCGCCCAGCAGGGTGTTTTTACCCTAAACAGGGTTGTTTACGTGATAATTTTCATGCCTAAATAAGACCCAGAGCGTAAAACAAGTATCTATCCCTGAAAGGGCGTAAACAGAGCTTTCCAATGACACCCAAACCATCCTTGTACGACTGCTGGTTCTCTTGCAACACGAGTGCAAAAACCCTGTAATTAGGTAATTTCCCTACATAATTCCCTGTGTAGCGAGTGAAAGAGGGGAGGGAAGGGTGGGAGTCACCTCAGTTGGTCCACCGCGGTGGTCGTGAGCAGTCATGGAGTTGCTAGGCTCCTCACACCGCTCAGCTCTCTCTCTCAGCAACATTACGTGCTGAAAATGGCGCACGACATAAGTTGTGAACCGCCACTTAGTCCAAATATATTTCACACGACATAAGTTGCGCGCCGCCAATTAAGGGTTAAGGGCCTGAACAGACTTACCAAAAGGTTAAATGCTAGACTGAGCCAGTGTGTTCCAACCATAAAATCTGTGTTCTAATAGAACAGCAAATGAAAAACAGATTAGACAAATGATGGAATAAAGAGATGATGTGTTGAGAGATATACTGTAGTTGTTATTGTTAGTAAAGGCACTCATCAAGTTAGCTAGCAATAGTACAGGATCTTATAGGATAATAAGTAAATATATGTTTAATATTAAGTGGGAGTTCTTTGGGATAAAGCTATAAGTTGAAATAATTTATATAGCCCATGTAATGGAGATAACTGGGTTTACCTGAGCAGTTTTCCGGGGTTTAGCATCTGCACAATAGGTTAGACCTAGCTAAAAAAATAGTTAGAGAAAGGCTTCGGCCCAGACCCATGAAAAACTCTTTTTGTTATAAGGAAACACCATTTATTTATTAGATATTCACCTCGTCGACAGCAAGCTTTCGATTGCACGTAAATATCTAGCCAACTAGTTTTAAGGATGTCATTGATTGAATAGTAGTTTGTAACATTGTTTAAGTGACCTAAAAGACATTCTGATATTGTAATGGTGACATAAATACCTGTTGATTTAGTAATTGTGTTCAATATTGTAAAAGGTATTTAATTAAGAACACGGATCGATAATTGGTTACTAGTATGGTCATGGTGTTGTAAATACCTACATAAATATTATTCGTGTCTAATATGATTAAGGTGATTTAATCCCATGTAAAGGAATAAGTGTTTCTGATATTGTCATGGTGATGTGAGAACATATTGATAAAATCCTGGGTCCTAATATTGTTATAGTGATTAAAGTGAGGGATAGTTATAGTATAACTTAATCATTTAACTTAATCAATTCTTCTCAGCATGGATTCACACAGGAACGTTCTTGCCTAACTAATTTGCTTAGTTTTTTCTCAGAGGTATATGAAGCAGTAGATAATGACAAGGCATACGATATTATATATTTAGATTTCAGTAAAGCTTTCGACAGAGTCCCTCATGAGAGATTGATGAGAAAGGTTGAGGCACATGGAATAGGTGGGGCGTTGTTGGGATGGATTAGGTCATGGCTAATTGGTAGGAAACAGAGAGTCAGCATAAATGGTACCAAGTCAGAGTGGGGAGCAGTCAAAAGTGGTGTCCCCCAGGGATCGGTATTAGGTCCCCTGTTGTTTCTTATATACATAAATGACCTAGATTTAGGTATAACTAGTAGGATAAGTAAATTCGCAGACGATACTAAAATGGAGAGATCAATTGATTCAGATAGCGATATAGAGTGCCTCCAAAGGGATCTAGATACCTTACATGAATGGTCAGTAAATTGGCAGATGAAGTTTAACATTGACAAATGCAAGGTATTAAAGATAGGGAAGATGCAAACAAATGTTAAATATAAACTAGCTAATTTAGAATTAGAAAATTCAGACTGCGAGAAAGATCTAGGTGTGTTTGTTAGCAATGATTTGAAGCCTAGAAAACAGTGTATAGGCGTTCGTAATAAGGCAAACAGGATTCTCGGGTTCATCTCTAGGAGTGTGAGTAACAGAACTGCTGATGTTATCTTAAAACTTTACTTGTCATTAGTGAGACCCCATATGGATTATGCTGTCCAATTTTGGTGTCCTTATTACAGAATGGACATAGATTCATTGGAGAGAGTACAGCGTAGAATGACAAAAATGATCCATAATATTAGAAATCTTCCGTATGAAGAAAGGTTGAAGAAATTAGGTTTACATTCGTTAGAGAGACAGAGTTAGAGGGGATATGATAGAGGTGTTCAAGTGGGTTAGTGGGATTAACAAAGGGGACATGACAAATGTACTAAAGCTCAGTGATAGCGAAAGAACTCGTACCAATGGTTTCAAATTAGATAAATTTCGTTTCAGAAAAGATATAGGCAAATATTGGTTTGGTAACAGAGTTGTAGATGGGTGGAATGGACTACCAAGTGCTATAGTGGGATCTAAAACTGTAGGGAGCTTTAAGATAAAATTGGATAAGCATATGGACGAGACGAGCCGGGTTGGGCCAATCAGCGCTCTGCAGACCTCCATAATCCTGCGTTAATCTCTAACCGTTTTGGTAGGATGATCCTCAGGGTATTAGAGTGTTGAGCCTATAATTGGGCTTTGTAATTGATTTGGGGTTGTGTGGGACAGGGATCTGCCTTGCTTGGGCCAATCGGCTTTCTGCAGACTCCCATTTTCTTATGTTCTTATGTTCTTATAGTTTTGTCAACCATTGTGAATATAGTACAAAGGAGTACAAAGGGAGTACAAAGGAAATAAAGCAACAACAGTTCTAGTGACCCTTCTAGGCTGCTTGTCCTCCAAAACACTGAGGATCAAGTGTCCAAACAGTGGTTTAGAGTGGGTAAGAGCACATTGGAAAGGGAACTACTGCCCTGGAACTAATGTCCGTGGCAGGATTAGGAAGTTAGTAGGGGACAGATGGGTTAGTAACTGAGGGGGGGATAAAATAAAGTTATTCATTTACAAACGCAGTCAGTCGCGGGTTTGATGAGAGATATTTGTCTAAGCGGAGTTTAAATGAATCAACGGTGCTGCAGTCTATACTGTCTCGGGGAAGCCCATTCCACAAGTTGACAACTCGATTGAAGAAGAAATTCTTAGATTCGTGTGAGTTAAAAGATTTACCAATAATTTTGCAACCGTTTCCCCGCGTGTAATTAGATTGGTCGATAGTGAAGTACTTACTACAGTTCATATTGTCGATGCCTTTGATGATTTTGAACACTTGAATTAAGTCACCTCTTAATCTGCGCTGGGTTAAAGGAAATGGATTTAATTCTCTAAGACGCTCTTCGTATGGTTTGTTCTTTAGGCTAGGTATCATTTTGGTAACTCTACGTTGAACTCGTTCTAGCTTGTTTATATCTCTTTGGTAATAAGGGCACCAGGATTGAACGCAGTATTCCAGAAGAGGGCGGATTTAGGAATTGTAAATGGTTAGGATAACTTCTTTGGATTTATGCTCAAATGACCTGCCTATAAAACCAATTATTTTGTTTGCCTTCTTAACAACTTCTGAACATTGTTGACTCGGTTTTAGGTTACTCGATATTGTTACTCCCAGATCGGTTTCTCTGTTTACATTCTTAGTAATGTGTCATAGGCTCGAAGTCGAGCCTCTGAATAGCGATTGTCCAGATAAGTAGTGATGGGAATGTAAAAATTCCAAAGTGCAATCTATACTGGGCCGTCGTAGGTATTCAACTAATAGTTTGAACTCATCTTGACTCGAACACAGAATCAATTGCTATGTGGATTATGGTTACTGTGGGTGTTTGTTAAATTAAGACGCGAACTTCAAAACAACTGTTGAATATATATATATATATATATGATTGAGGGTTTTCTTCCAGCAGGTGCAGTAATGTCTTGCCCCCTTCTAACAGAAGATGTAAAGAAAGATGTAAAAAGACACAGAACTTCCAATTCCCTGGTCCTACATGTAGATAGTCACAAACATCTGCTGAAATTGGAGGAAGCGGAAGAGAAAAGGATAGGTATAAATACAAATATGTGACAATCTATAGAAGCCACCTATATAACTTACAAAAACGTGACCAACCTTAGGGAGGGATTTGTCAGGTGGTCAGTACATGATGCGAATATAGCTCTGAGATCAAAGGTTGGAAAGGTCAAGTAGTATTAAGGATATTAGTACGTAAATTACGACAAAGATATACTCACTATGTGGCAGCACTGGTCTATGCTGCCAAATAAGGAATTTCCACAATTGTGCATACATATGTGAGCAAAGCCAATCTGTTTTAGTCTCTCTGAAGATGGCTTGTCCATAGCCCGAAACTAGAGCATAAAGAATCCAAGTACTTTCCTGTGTATTACCCCACCCAATCCATCTACCTGTCAGTATGAATAATTCACACACATACACAGACACACACACATATATAATATATATATATATGCCATTTTTATAAAGCATAGTCCCTTACTAACCATGGGAGGCGTAAACCTGCCTTGCAGTGAAAGACACAGTTGATATTATAGACAAATACTTTCTCCGCAACATTGTTACACGTTCTATCTATATATAAGAGCAATCTGCAGTTGCGGCCTTTACTTACGAGAAACAATAGCGCGAACGAATTCGGTGTTGACTTACGTGGCATTTATGTTACTAAAATATACCTTGGTATGAGTCAAATGCAGTTTGTGGAACCAATAAATATTGTATTATTAGGCATTACATGGCGTTAATTATATTAAACATTGTCGGTACAAAATTGCATTCTACATAATTACCAACTATATATTGATCAAACGAGGCGATGTGTGTGTGTGTGTGTGTGTGTGTGATGCTTACCAGATAAAACAACCGATTTTCTTAACGTACCAGGATCGTACACTTAACCCCTTGAGGATCATGACGCGTTTTAACATTATTATTTGGTTATCATTAGATGAATTTATACAGCTTAGAACGGTAAGAACTGTCTTAATTAGCCCTCTGACTTCCGTAGACCCTTCCTAATTTGAATACAAACGCCTAATACTAGCCAGCATATACTGTCACACCGCGTCATTACCCTCCAGGGTTTTAAGAGCGGATCGATTAGGTTTGCATTACTCTACATATTTAGATAATATACATTAATGAATTATAATCAACACATTACCTCTCTTAATTTAATGTATAATCAATATTTGTGAAATATGAATTAAAATAAGCCTCAAGTTAAATATAAACAACTTTAGTTAGATTAAGAAACCCAAATATCTACTTTGAAACACTAAGTCAACTAAACTAGCCAATACATCCACTATATCTTGTTCCAAGAAAGTACACCAACACTTTTGAACATTAACCTCTATAACTCGCAAACCACTAGAGTAATCCAGATAATATTTCTTCCACTTGGGAAGCGTTAGCCAGGGAATAGGTGTGGAAATTTACAGCCCATTTGCTCTAGTCCGTTTTTTAGTTACACAGGTTAGGATTCACGATTTCTGGCCTACCTATTTGGAACATGGCATAGCCTAAAATATCCAATGTTCGACTTACCCTACATTATTGGTGCCGTGACATAATTTGTCTTGATGTACAGTCCTGAACACTAATATCTACGCACCTATTTGCTTATGTATGGAATGCAAACAAAACAAAACAATTCTATTGTATCTGAAATGCTTCAGAACTTGGGTTTAAAGGATTCATTATTCAAATGCGCGTTTGATTATTCATGCTCGCGACTGTATTAGGCTCCGTAGAAACTAACGATACCCTCCTGGGCTTGCTTACCACAGGATAACAAATATAGGCCTACCCAGTGTTGATGTACTGAATAAGCATAAAGGTGATAACTAATCCCTGTTATGAAGTTTATGGCACATAAAAATAAACCATACCATAATTGGCATTAATTCTCCCAATATAATGACACAAGTGGCCACTACAGCAGATTGGCGTTGTCTTCCAGCCCTTGGGACCTTTAAATGTTGACACTGGCTGTATCTACCACTGCGTAGCCTTCCAAACAGACACAAATATGCTGATGGACAAAATTTGTATTGTACTCACATTATGCAAATCATGTATTACAATGTATTGTAGATTGTATGTTGTCAATAAACTAACTAACTAAATATGTTGACATTTATATGCCTACCATACATTCCAGCCATTGAATGCAGTTCCATACTATAACTGTAAGTCATTCATAACCGTAACCAACGTAAATTAATAGGCTTAATTGGGCTTTTATTGTCGGGAAGAAGAGGGTGGCTAATTTACGACACTTCAGACATTTGAGAGTGTTTAAGCTCCATATCTGCTTTATATGGACATTTATTTGACTACCATACGATATAAGCATGTACATTCTTTGATATGCACAACGCATGGTTATGGAGATCACCAGCACACTGTAGACATGTAATTAGTGTGGAAATGGATGCCTAATGAACGAGAAGACCCATGTCGTTTCTTGGTCGCTTATACCTACTTTACAACTCGAAAACATAGGATTGTGCTGTATCGTTGGTAACAACAATTGCTAGGATAGCATAACAACTAAAAATTTTGTAATTAGTATGTGTATAATTCAAACCTTTACTCTGATTTGAATGATTTTGGCATGCAAAATTACAGCTTATAATCTGTTTTTAATTGCATGACATTAATATAATTATATACAACCAATCTTCAGTTTTGACTTACTTGGCATTAGGTCCACAGTGAAGGCCCAAGAGGCGACAGTCAGCAGCGGGACAGCCAGGAGAACTAGCCTGGTTCAGCACACTCTCACCCAGGTCCACCAGCTGTCAACACATACAGGCCCGTCTTGGTTTGTATGTTTTGGTATACATTCAAAGCTATCTCAGACTTCATTAAAATACATTGTTACTTCTTTGGGCCATATACTTATACAGGAGAGGATGGCCATAAAAGTTTGTGTGGGTTTGTTTATGGTAATTTTGTCCACATAATTCAAATATAGTGATATAGTGTAATATACTCCAAATCTAGGGAAGTGTATAAGGAGTCGCCATATAGTGTGACAGAAAGGTAGCAATCAACACCTTGAAGCTCCATTGTTACCACCTCAACTAATGCGACACATGATTGTGACATGAAGCACCCAACATTTATGATTGGCATGATGATAAAAAGTAAGAAAATATAAAAAAAATATAAAACTACTGATGATCAACACATTTTCCTTGCACATTTGGAAAGAGCGAGGAAACTATATATATATATACAATTTAGTTTATATTGCTGAGCTTTTAACGCAATTATGATGAGGTTAACCCATCAGAATGATTAAACATTATATTATCCATCAATTTTTGCTCTGATATGATCTTTTGGGATATTTTTCGGTTTCTTATTGCATGAAATTTGCTCATTCTTTGGATGCAGATTACATTGCATGTAGATATGGTTATTGTGGGAAAGAATTTTTGCAATTAAATAAGTATTCAATAATATTGAATACTTAGTATTTAACCCCTTCTTTACCGGTGATGTACTTTTCATTAAATACGATTTTGTTCAGCATTGGGAAGGATGTCTACTCATTAAAAGGCTACACGTTATCCCAATTAATCCTTTTAGCTACCACATATCCTCCCTAAGCCTCATACAATCGTGTACATGTAGCTGAAAGTAAATGAAATAGACGTCGCTCGTACAGAAGGGGTTAAGCCAATTTACACATTTGGTCTCTACGACCGAACGCTATAATTATTGTCGGTAAAAAATTGTGCTTATTATTTCACTTAGCACAGCATAACTTTCAAAGATAAACATAGAGTTTCTTGGTGTGGTAATTTTGAAATGTTTTTAATAAACATTAAGAAAACTAAACAACCTAAGGGATCAGTACTACCTCAACATAATGTGAACCAGAACAAGATGTGGTGGTATCGTACATTACAAAGATAAATATAATCTCAGTAACGCAAGCTCAATTTACCTGACCATTAACATTATTATATTATTTAAGATTGTATTTCCTTTTTTAACAGAATAAAACAAATATCAAAATATAACAGCCTACACTACAAATAACATATATTCTCAACTTCCCATCTTTCACTCACCTGACCATTAACCCTGATATTTCTAAGGCATCCCTTGAGGTGTGGAACAGGCGTAGGCGGTATGAACGGGGCTGCCATGTTAGCCAGACCGCCCACCTGAAGAATCCCGACCGTGTTGAGGACACGGGCGCCCTTGGGTAGTCTGGCCGCCCCTCGGCAGATATGGGCGTCGGGTAAGGCTGGGGTGACAGTTCGGTTGGTGTCCTTGACTTGGGGTGGTGCTGGCTGTATCTCTGTGCTGCCTCCCGAACACAGGTCCACGATCATCTCCACAAGCTGGCGAAGTGCAAGCCAATCACAATATATATTTTTCTAGGTACGTGATGGAGATAAAACTCAAAGCTGCCTGAATAATGGCCCCCCCCCCCCCCCCCCACATACACTCTTAGTTAAAAGTGACAGAGATTTTTTTTTGTTTTGTGTTAGAGGTAATTTAGGAGTGTTGGAAGAAGTGTGGTGTGCTTGGTATGTGTAGTTAAATTAGTAGGAGGAAGAGGTGCACATCTAGTATGTGCACCTCTTTATTTATTTATTTAGTAAGCTCTACCAATAAATAGTATAAACCTATTATATATTCTCTCAACCTAATTCTCACTTCACACTCCATAATTTTGCCTGACTATATAGGTTATGCTAGGCATATACAGCACACATCACATGAACATCGTGTTAATCATGATTAGACCGACTATAAATTTGCCTTACTTCATCTTTCCAGATGAGGTCTATCCTGTGCCAAGTATTGTCAGCGAGAGAGTAGGAGGCGTTGAGGGCGAGAGTGACTGGTCCACCACCAAGGTCCAACAGAAGGAACGGTCGACCCTTCTGCAGCTGAAGCCGGAGTTGGTCACTTTTGGTAATTGGAAGTGTGGACTCCTGACTTGAATACAAGAGCGTGGCCTCCTGAGACTCTGTCAACACCTCCAGACTAATGTGGACCTCGGAGCAGGGTGGTATGGACGGTACCCAGGCCCACCCTCCACCCCGGCCTCCTTTGTTCCCTCCACCGTCAAAATATCGAACCAACATTTTGCAGCGCGATCCCCAGGTGCCTTCAGGACATATACACCTGCATGGTGAATAATAACAGCAAAGTAATTCATCATTGATTCTAAATAGTTCAGATTGTGTTATTTATCAACATATTTATTGAAGAAAATTAATAAAAAAATATGATATCGTCAATATCATAAAACATAGCATAGCAACTGATATCATGATAGGCTACATCACTTCTTAATGAACAACGTAACATTTCCGCATTATATATACTATATATGAATGACATACCTGGTTCCTGTGGATAGTGGTATACACCTGCCTCCATTAAGACATGTGTAAGGTGTGCAGGTGGACCATACAGGAGGGTGAGGGTGGGGGCACCCACAGCCACTCAGTACCTGTACCTTGGGTCCCACCACGGCTGATGTGTGGGCATCTAGTACTGTGAAGTCCTCAGTCAACACCGCCCGCCGCCAACACCCGCCCTCACACTCTCCCTCCCTCCCGTCCTCACCACAAACACCCACGCCCACGGAGTCTACTTCCACGCCCAGTAGTTTACTCAGCTGCTCGAAAATATAGGAAGTGTTATGCCCTTTCAGGATTATGACGCATTGTGGCAGTATATTCTGACTATCATTAGGGTCCTATCCAGAGAGAGGTTTGGCATCCTCTACCCAACCTTAGCCATTTCTGTCTGTTTCTTTTACTCTCCTACATTTTCTTCTGGGGGCAGGGGGCTAGGAATCCCACTCCCCTTGTATAATTATCCTACTCGACGAGACAGAGAAAGGGGCGAGAGAATGTAAAAGTGGTCCCGGACCCTGAGAATAGGAACTTTAAATGTTGTTTCTGTTCGGGCTCTGTCTCGTGTCGGCTACCCCCAGCAATGGCGTGTGTGCCTGAGTATCTAAATACATACATATATTATTAGGGGATTATACTGAGATTAGGCAGGATATATGGAAGTCAGAGTGTTAATTGAGACAGTCTTTACCCTATTAATTAACTACATATCTTTCCTAAGCTGTATAAACTCGTCTAAAGATAGCTAAAATAAACTGTGTAAATGAGGCATGATCCTCAAGGGGTTAATAGCCAAGCTATTCATTCATGCATATACGCATTATAGGCTACACTCATTATAATTGTATTTTAACCATGCATTAATGTGTCCAATATATCAAATGCAAACCGTTATTTCATCCACGGGTTATACCAGTTGGGCAGAATAAATAGGGACCTTCTTTTGACATTGCACATTTTAAATAATAATACTTCTTGTGTACGATATTCCTACCGAAAAGTGTATATGTTTAGCTTGCAGGGGGTCGGGGGGATTTTTTTTTTTTTTAGTTTTAAGGGTTCTGGAGAGGCCTTTTTTAAGTCTAGGGGATAAACTAAAAATATATCGTTCGAAAAAGGCAAAACAAATAAAATCCTTAATGATTACTAAACAAATTATAATAACCTCCGTGACGTTGCACTGGACAGTAAGGGGAGGCTGCAGTCTTGACCCCCAAGTCAGCCTGTATAAGAGATAGCGTTTCTGGCATTATACCATCTTATTACATATGGTAATACTAAGACTCGATGAAAAAATCAGATCTCTATGTGCGCGCGTGAGTGCAAAATTGCATAAAATTTCATTGCACTTTTGTAAAACCATCTAGTCACTCAAAATTTTTCAAATTTCCCGCAATTTTTGCATGGCATAGAGTACAAGCATCCCCAACACCGTGCCATTTAAATATACCCCTACTGAATAATAGAAAGTGCTGAAATAAATATATTACATTATCATCTTTGGTTACAGCTGATTGGACTCCAAAAGGGCCAAAAATCGGACATTTTCGGCAAATAGTTTTTTTTTTTTTTTTAAACGGACAGGCCTTCCTATGTACCACTATGTACTCTATGTAGAAGGGGAATGTATTTGAGCAATAGATAAAAATATAGATAGACTCGTAAGTGCCAAAAAATGGAACCAAACCACACAAATTCTTAGATTTTCTTGACTGTAAAATCATTTTGGGGCAGAGAAAACAGTTTGTCCTCCTTAGCTTCCGTTTTCTCTAATAGCGCGCACATAGAAGATCGAGAGTAATGGCTAAACTAAACAAAAAAAATTGTCAGGGGATAGTTTTTCTGAATTTATGAAACATATATTTACAAAAAAAACTTGATTTTGGGGCCCCCCCAAGAGGGTCATATGGGTATTATCATATGGGATATCATATGAGTGTTTATGCCCTCATATGATCATTTCTATTGCTTACAGAAGCCCTTTAGACTACAGACACAAAACAAAAAGTTGTGTGGCTGAACGAGAAAAAAAATCGTTTTTCGGGGGTCGAGGTCGAACCCCCGGTCCGGGGGGGTTATGGATGCGATATGTTTTTTTGTTCCTTCCTATGCTATTCTCCTATGTTGAAAGAAGCATTATAGAACAAAAACACAATAATTAGAAATGTTGATCTCTGGGCTCAGAAAAAGGTACCCCTCTTAAGACGTTGGTTCCATTAGTTTGGGGATTTTATGACCTTTCACCCTATTTCTTTGTCAATATTAGGTCCCTTTATTCCATTTAGTTGTTGATTTTTTTCCTGGCGAGCGATAGTGAGCCTGTAATTTTACGAGGAATCGGCCTTTGGCCGGGACATATTTCTACCGAAAAATTTACAAATATATCTTGAAGGGGGGTCTAGGGGGTGTTTTTTTTTAAGTTTGATGGAGGTCTAGGGAGGAAACTAAAAATATATATGAATACAGTGAACCCTCAAACTACGCGTGGGATGCGTACTGTGCTGTTGGCACGTACGTTCGTTTGCGCGTACATGGGAGTTAAATATAAATGGGGAAAATAGGTATTGGTCTGGGTCCGACCGAAAGTTGTACTATTTCTACCTTTTATCACCTAAAATCCACAAATATATAACATATTATTGTACAAATATGTTTTCATAACCTAATCTACCACACAAAATACATTTAATGTATACAAATAAGACACAAATGTAAATTAACTCACATTGGTAGTGGTTGAGCAATGCCGGATCTGCGCCATCGATCGATAGCACTGCGCCCGAAACGGATCGACCGAAATAATAGGTCTAGCCGCCTAGGCTTACTGGTAAAGTTTTGAGTCGAAAAGTAATACACCCTGTATAGCCTATAGTTTCATATAGCCTACATAGTGTCAAGTGAGATAGTTCAATAGCTCATATACATATTAAAGAATTGGCTTCACATCATTTAGCCAGGGGAGAGTAGTGGGCTTTGAAGCGACTTTCGAAAGAAGTGTAAACAATCTCGCCTCCAACTACCGAACAGAAACAGATTTTCCATTTCCGATTTTGTTAGCTCAATAAATGATACATGCAATGTAAACCGAAGAACAGTCTTTTTAATAGATTCATAATATCCTGTTGTGCTTTATAGATACATAATAGTTTGGTATGGGAGATGTGTCTCTCTCCACAGTCAACAGTGACGACGTTGGAGGGCTTGGCGTCACGTCAATATGGCCGCCCGAAACTCTCCAACAGATACGAATTGACTCCCGCTCGTACGCTCGGCGCGTACATTCGAATAATTGAGTGTACTTTTTTATTTGTTGCCTCAATTGTGGTTCAAGCGTAGTTTTGATTACGCGTAGATAAATTGCGCGTAATTTGAGGGTTCACTGTAAATTAATTATAGACCAAAGAAACAGCCAGTGTCCCCTTAAAAAGGGGAGACACGCACGCACGCGCGCGCGCACACATAGAGATCTGATTTTTTCATCGAGTCTTAGTATTACCATATGTAATAAGATGGTATAATGCCAGAAACGCTATCTCTTATACAGGCTGACTTGGGGGTCAAGACTGCAGCCTCCCCTTAAGGGGAGACGGTCGTTTTTTCTGGTCCCCTTTCTCCCTCGTGTTTAGTCCCATTATTTTTTAGATTTGTAGACGTTCGGCCCATTTGTTTGGCGATTTTAAGACCTTTCGTCCCATTTCGTTATACATGTTAAGACCTATCGTGCCATTTAGGTGTCGATTGTTATTCTGGCGAGCGAAAGTGAGCCTGTAATTGTAAGAGGAATGTACAAATAATATCTTGAGGGGGGGGGGGGGGTCTAGGGTTTGTTTTTCTAAGTTTGGGGGTAGTCTAGCGAGGAAAGTAAGAATTTATGAATTAATTAATTTATAGGCAAAAAAAGCATCCCCTTAACCAACATACAGTACATCTTCAAATCATTATAATATGCCACATATAAATATATACATTTTCTGCTTTGGCACCTGTATCTCAGATGTATCGACCTTAACATATTAATACAAATAATTGTAAATGATCATAGGAAAGTAAATCAAATACCAAATTAACCTCTTCTGTACCTGTGACGTTTTTTTTTATTATATTTTAGCTTTGTATAGACGATTTTGTGCAGTTCAAGAAGGATCTCGGGCAGTAAAAAAGGTTAAGGGAGATATTTCGAAGCCTAATAATTGCTGGAGGCCCTTGGTAAACTAAATACAATCGTCTAACATTAGCCATAATAATGTTAAAAGGACGCTACTGGTACTGAAAGGGTTAATATAATACCAACTAATCATGGACAATAAATATATATTACTCGTTGTAAAGCACTTTCGATTTACCTTTGCCTAGGATATTAACCGCTATAGCACGATAATGAAATGTTCATCTTCTATTATTGAACGGTTTTCTCTACCTTCACGACTCAAAGAGGTAAATACGATCCCAATATACCTTCTGATGAACATAGATCGTTCTTAAAGCACATGACATTGTCTAAATTTAGCCAGAATAATCTAATTCTGTACCGGCAACATAATTTTGTATTATATTTTAGTAATGTTTAAACGATGTTGTGCAGTTTAAGAAGGATCTGTGGTAGTAAAAAGGGTTAAATTACATAAGGGTTATGTGAGAATAAAAGACAAAAATGCGTCATGGTGTTGAAAAGGTTAAATATTCAACATGAAGGTGTGTATACAATTAACTTATTGAATTTTCTGGTCTCCAATCTTACATGTGGGCGCTCAAAAATAACTTAATGAAAACATCGATGTGTAATAATATGCAAAGCAAGATATTAATGCTTATTCGTAGTAAACGTTTGTACATTTAAAAGGCGATGGGGTTTTTTTCCGACCTTCTCCCTAATGTTTAGTTAGTTAGTTAGTTAACAGATTGTATGACGTTCGGCCGAATAGTTTGGCGATTTTAAGACCTTTCGGCCAATATCTTTGTCAATATTGAGAACGTTTTTTGTCATTCAGGTGTCACTTTTTTCTGACAATCAATAGCGACCCTGTAATTTATGAGAAATCAGCCTGTGGTCGAGAAATTTTTCTGGCAAAAAATGTACAAATTTATCTAGAAGGGTCATCTTGGGGAAGTTTTTATAAGCTTGATGGAGGTTGGCCTATAGTGAGGAAACTATAAACATAATAAATAAATAAATATATCGACAAATTAATCGACCAATAATATACCCTTCCCCCCTTAACAAAGCCCAATTATTGGACTATACATCAATCACAGCATCAATGTGCATGCTTCCGAACAGTATTATTGGACTATAAATCAATCACAGCATCAATGTGCATGCTTCCGAACAGTATTATTGGACTATAAATCAATCACAGCATCAATGTGCATGCTTCCGAACAGTATTATTGATCAAACTAGGTAAGATATATTTTAATGAGGACTTCTATACCGTATATCATCTGCCGGGTAATGTGTGGCTGTCATATTGTGTTGGTTTTGTTGGTTTATCTGTTGTTTGACTATGATCTACTTTTTCCAGCTGATCGTAAATTGAACCTCTTAGCAACTGATATCTCGAGTTTTAATGGATATATATGAAACTATTATCTCTGCGTGATATAGATACTAAACATATATATATGAAACTATTATCTCTGCGTGATATAGATACTAAACATATATATATGAAACTATTATCTCTGCGTGATATAGATACTAAACATATATATATGAAACTATTATCTCTGCGTGATATAGATACTAAACATATATATGAAACTATTATCTCTGCGTGATATAGATACTAAACATATATATATGAAACTATTATCTCTGCGTGATATAGATACTAAACATATATATATGAAACTATTATCTCTGCGTGATATAGATACTAAACATATATCTATGAAAACTATTATCTCTGCGTGATATAGATACTAAACATATATATAAAACTATTATCTCTGCGTGATATAGATACTAAACATATATATATGAAACTATTATCTCTGCGTGATATAGATACTAAACATATATATATGAAACTATTATCTCTGCGTGATATAGATACTAAACATATATATATGAAACTATTATCTCTGCGTGATATAGATACTAAACATATATATATGAAACTATTATCTCTGCGTGATATAGATACTAAACATATATATATGAAACTATTATCTCTGCGTGATATAGATACTAAACATATATATGAAACTATTATCTCTGCGTGATATAGATACTAAACATATATATATGAAACTATTATCTCTGCGTGATATAGATACTAAACATATATATATGAAACTATTATCTCTGCGTGATATAGATACTAAACATATATATATGAAACTATTATCTCTGCGTGATATAGATACTAAACATATATATGAAACTATTATCTCTGCGTGATATAGATACTAAACATATATATAAAACTATTATCTCTGCGTGATATAGAGAAAACATATATATGAAAACTATTATCTCTGCGTGATATAGATACTAAACATATATATGTATTATCTCTGCGTGATATAGATACTAAACATATATATATGAAACTATTATCTCTGCGTGATATAGATACTAAACATATATATATGAAACTATTATCTCTGCGTGATATAGATACTAAACATATATATATGAAACTATTATCTCTGCGTGATATAGATACTAAACATATATATGAAACTATTATCTCTGCGTGATATAGATACTAATATATATATGAAACTATTATCTCTGCGTGATATAGATACTAAACATATATATGAAACTATTATCTCTGCGTGATATAGATACTAAACATATATATATGAAACTATTATCTCTACGTGATATAGATACTAAACATATATATATGAAACTATTATCTCTGCGTGATATAGATACTAAACATATATATATGAAACTATTATCTCTGCGTGATATAGATACTAAACATATATATATGAAACTATTATCTCTGCGTGATATAGATACTAAACATATATATATAAAACTATTATCTCTGCGTGATATAGATACTATATATATATGAAACTATTATCTCTGCGTGATATAGATAAAACATATATATGAAACTATTATCTCTGCGTGATATAGATACTAAACATATATATGAAACTATTATCTCTGCGTGATATAGATACTAAACATATATATGAAACTATTATCTCTGCGTGATATAGATACTAAACATTCATTTCGGTACAAATCCTCTGTAATAGCAGTTATCATAATGATGACGTGTCTATTTACCTTCAGCTGAAAGTAAACAGTCTTTAGTTGTGAACAAGGTATCTTGAAACCTGTATAAACATGTATATTTGAATCTTGTTCAGTATCTGCAGCATGTTAACCCTTTCAGTACCAGAGTCGTCTTTTTAAATTTATTCTGGCAACTATCAGACGATTTTAGTCAGTTTGAAAATGGGCCTCCAGCAATTAACAAGCTTCGAACCATCTCATTTAACCCTTTTCACTATCACAAATCCTTCTTAAACTGCACAACATCGTCTAAATATACAAAGAAAAAGTCGTCGCCGGTACAGAAGTTACAGAAAGGGTTACCATTTGAAATGTAGGTGAAGACTTGCCAATCGTTCACAATATAATTATAGCCTATTGTATTTCATTTGAGGTTAAAGTGAATCCCCTTGTAACTGATTTCTCAATAACTAATTGAAAGACATGTAACTATTATAATGTCTGCTTCGTATTATTGCTAAGTTTTCATAATTAGCAGCATTTTTCCTACAAACACTTCATAATAGCTGAGTAATGAGGATGGGGATATGCCAATTAACTGTTAGGTGGGAATAAACACATTATATATGTAACCTCCTCCACACCACTACCCCAATACATTATCATAGGAGGGTTTAGCTATTTTTGTTACTATATTTATTGTAATACTAATTAGTAATGCAAGGCTTGCTTGGGAAATATTGGCTAGAGTTGGATGCAACATTGGTTCTGAGGATTCCACACTTAGGGAAGATGCATGTTCTCGGAGCGATCTGAATGATTTGATTTATGGAGACAAATTTTATTTAACATGTACTTCCCACGAACATGCACTTGTCTCTGCACTTATGGCAAGTGATCATCATATAATGTACTATCAATAGAGGCAAACAGAAATACAGCCAGATCCTGTGTTTTCGAGTTGTAAAGTAGGTGTAAGCAATCAAGAGTCGACATCGGTCTTCTCGTTCATCAGGCATCCATTTCCTTACATCTCTAAAATATGTTTGTGTTTTCCATAATCATGCATTGTGCACATTATATTATGTACCTGTATCCAATACTCATATCGTTTGGTAGTCAAATATATGTCCATAATTATAAAGTAGATACGGAGATTCAACATTTTCAAAAGTCTGTATTGTGTATATCAGCCACCCTTCTCTTCCCGACGATAATAGCCCCATTAAAACTATTAATTTACGTTGGCCACGGTTATCAATGAACTTACATTAATAGTATGGAACTGTATTTAATGGTTGGAATGTATGGTAGACTAAGAAATGTCGACATGCCGCATATTGTTTCTGTTTGGAATGCTACCCAGTGATAGATAAAGCCAGAGTGTCGACATTTAAAGGGGCCAAAGGCGGGAAAGCAGCGCCAATCTGATGAAGCGGCCACTTGAGTCATTTTGTTGGTAGGGTCTATTGACTATTTTATGAAGAAAAATAATTCCCTATTGTATTAGAAAAAAGTTAATTGATATATATTTTAGACATCTGGTTCCTAAAGTTTATTCGAAACTGAGTAAAATTTTCTAATGTAGACAGAACATAATCAATATTGACGCCAGGGTTCGGTAGGGGTTCATTTACCAAAAAGGGGCTTTCTCACCTTCAAGAAACACGGGCCGACATGTCCCGATCAAAAATTCTTGGTGTGTCTTGAAATTACTATCCCAAACTCTGTGTTTGTTGTTGTTGTTGCTGTTCCTCAGGCCGTCTGGCCGAGCAGCCCCAAGGTCCCGAGCAAGGCCAAGGCCATAACCTAGCGCCCCCACAGAACCCTCCCAGCTTACCACTAATAATGCCCAGGTGACCGAAGCCACTCAAAGGCGGGGAGCTGAGGAGGGTGCGGAAACGCCCGGGAAACAAAAGCCCCACCCAAGGCCCTGTGCCCCTCAGCAATTATAAAGGGAAAGTTGAGGGGCAAAGGAAAAATGTGACACTTTGGCTCCCAATCTGCCAGGATTGGCAGTAGGGAGGTCAATCCACGGAAAAGACTTGAGATCTAGAAAATATATAAGTAAATGGAATAGTCAGAGTAAGCTATGGGTATGGCAGAGAATGCTCAACTCAAATTCTGATAGACCAGCCCATCACCACCAAACTCTGTGTTTGAAGGAGTTGCTACGGCAAAGATACGAACTGCTAAGAAGTACCTATGGCAGACCTAAGGTACTGACACGAAACACTACAAAACACTAGGAATTGCTACAACAAACTTCACATTAAAATGTCAAAGGTCATTAACCCAGCCGCTACAACATGACTTTGGGAAGCAGGATTTTGAAACATGTACAAACAACAGGCGGCTGAACAATGGATCAGGAATCGGGTCACATGGCAACTTTCGATACCAAATATAATACTACACTTATACCTCACTTATACGCTCACACACCTTTATTATCGTGGAGGCGGTGGTAGAGCTCTGGGATCGTCCCTCAATCCAAGAAATATCCTGTATACTATACGTATAAGGTAAGAGTATCCTGTATACTATACGTATAAGGTAAGAGTATCCTGTATACTATACGTATAAGGTAAGAGTAAGAGAGAGCAAGTGGAAAGGGCCCCGGAATGAGCGTAACCTTGCAAGCAACGATTGATAGCAAGGGGAAGGAGGAAGGAGAAATTCCACCCTCTCTCCCTCCACAATTTCACTCCCGACCCGCTTAGATTTATCTGGTTTATTCTTTCCCTACACCCAATTTCTGGGTCCCAATTTTTCAAGCATGCCTTGTGGTGTAACAGTATTGCTTTATAAGAGATATAAGGAATATTACATAATTACTGCCCTTCCTCCTCCCCTGTGCTCATGGTCAAAAGCTGCTCGTCGGTGCAGCTTTTTCTTTAGTAATATAAGGGGACTTCACTCTAACATAAATTCTGTACACCAATTTCTTCAAGCAGAATCCCCTACTCTCCTTTTTTTAACAGAGACTCAAGTAACATCCACATCTGACACATCTAGATTTAATTTTCCAGGTTGTCAACTGCTCCAAAATTTCAGACCTAAAGGAGGTGTATGTTGCTTCGCAAAATCTGAAATTGCCCTGGAGGAGGTTACTAGTTTCAATTGTCCCTATTTTGATTATTCTATATACAAATTAATTTCTGCTGGTATCCTCACAACTCAGTGTCCTCAACTTAAATGCTTCTTCTGAAATCACTGTGTTGGGTGATTTTAATGTCCATAATGTTGAATGGCTCACTCATTCAGCCAGGACTGATGATGCTGGTCTTGAATGTGAGCTATTTGCAGACTCATTTAATCTCACTCAACTAGTCAACCAACCCACCCGTGTACTAGATAATCCTAATCATAATTCCCACCTACTGGACTTATTTTTAACAACCAATTCAGAAAATTATGATGTTACAGTGAGGTCCCCGCTTGGATTTTCTGATCACTGTCTGATACAGGCCACCTGTCTATCACCTACCACACCTTCCCACTCTGAACCTGTTTTGGTGACTAAATGGCATTACGATAGGGCAGACTGGGAGGGTCTTCAGGGTTTCTTTATTGATATTCCCTGGACCTCTTTCTTTTCTAATGATGCACACACCATCTTGAGCCACATACAAGATTTTGTAAAAATTGGAAGGGAAACTTTTATTCCTCATCAAAAGTACAGTAAAAGATCTAATTCACCTAAATGGTTTGACCACAATTATTGTGCTAGAGTAACTGAACGAAAAGCAATAGCCTACAATGCATACACAAGATCAAAAACACATGAAGCCTTTAATTACTTTAGACACATCAGAAATCATGCCAAAATTGTATTAAACCTAACTAAATCAAACTTTCTCCATAAGCAGGCAAATAAACTTCTAAATAATCCAAATGATAACAAAATATTTTGGTCTACTCTTAACTCATTCAAATCCAACTTCACTACTGCTTCATCCATTCCACCATTAAAATCTCCGACTGGCAATCTTGTAAGTGACCCACGAGGTAAAGCTAACCTTCTTGCGGATATTTTCTCCACCAACTCAACCTTAGATGAAATAAATCAAGATGTCCCTGTACTTAATTTTAATTCGCCTGAAATTCCCTCACTTAAGATCCACACCAGACATGTCAAAACTATTTTTCAGTATCTCTCAGTAGATAAGGCTCCTGGTCCAGATGAAATTCCTCCAATAGTACTTACGAATTGCTCCTTGGTGCTCGCTCCTGTATTGGCAAAAATGTTCCGTCTGTGTACTCATACCTCATGCTTCCCAGTACCCTGGAAAGAAGCAAACATCCATCCAGTTCCTAAAAAAGGTGCCTCTTAAGATCCATCAAACTACAGACCAATAGCTATAACTTCCACTCTTGGCAAAGTCTTTGAAATTATATTAAATAATCACATAATTAAGCATCTGGAGAATAATAAATTAATCAGTGATAGGCAATATGGTTTTAGACGATGTCGATCAACTGCAGACATTCTTTGCCTTCTTACGCATCAAATCAATCAAGCTACAGACCAACATGGTGAAACACATACAATAGCACTGGATATATCAAGGGCATTTGATAGAGTCTGGCATCAATCCTTATTGTCGAAGATGTCACACTACGGCCTTGCATCATTAGTTCCACTAATTTCTTCTTATCTTCATAACAGAAAAATACGTGCAATGGTAGATGGCCTTTATTCTCAATTTCACTCAATAAATGCTGGTGTTCCCCAGGGATCAGTTTTGGCCCCAACTCTGTTCCTCATTCATATCTCATATCTACCACTCATAATCCAATACATTCCTACGCAGATGACTCAACAGTCCACAGTTCCTTCACATTTACCAATTCTTTCACCCAACCCGATCTTATAAATTCAAAAATAAACACTGCAATTTCTCTGAACCAGGACCTTTCTAGAATGAATGAATGGGGACAAGAGAATCTAGAGTCCTTTAATACACAGAAAACCAAGTACATTCAATTTTCTAACCGACAGAATCTCACTGAGTCCCATATATTTTTTAATGATGTAAATATTCCCACTTCCCCTAGTATTGACATTCTTGGTGTAACATTAACTACTAATTTGAGCTGGACACATTATGTTAGAAGCATTGCTAAGAATGCCTCTAAAAAACTGGGACTCCTGTACAGAGTTCGAGAATTCTTCACTGACGAGCAGTTGGCCGTAATATATAAAAGTCATGTGCGTTCTCAGATGGATTACTGTTCACCTCTGTGGGGTGGAAGTGGAGTGGTTGAATTGAGGCAGTTGGACAAAATTCAAAATAAAGCTATTAGATTAATCAATAACCCTGCAATCACACAGGACCTTCCTACATTATCCATACGAAGAAACGTTGCATCCCTTGCATTGTTCTACAGATATTTTCACAGCAATTGTTCCGAGGAACTTGCTTCAATTGTGCCGCCTCTCCACATCTTTCCCCGTAGAACTAGGGCAGCTGAGAGCGCCCATGAATTTACACTTTCTCCTCCACAATGCAGAACTTCTGCTTATCAGAATTCATTTATCCCCAGAGCTACTACTCATTGGAATTCACTTCCCTCAAATTGCTTTCCACAAACTTACAATCTACAAATGTTTAAATCCAGTTGTTACAAACATTTTATGAATGGAGGATGCCTTTAGGCACATGGACCTTTTTGTTTTATCTGTGTTTTTCCTTCCTCCGTTCATTGTCTCTTAAAAAAAAAAAAAAAAATAAAAAAAAAATTGGAAGTATACTGGAGTCACCCGATCCGTGGAGCCTACCTACCTCCACGGAGGGTCCGAGGTCCACGTAATTCTAGAGATTGACTCTGAAACTAGGATACTTACGTTAGTTACTTGCTATTAATAAAAAGGTTTTTAAAAATATACATTATCATATTTTCATGCATTATAGTAGCAAAGGTTGCTAATATTAAATATATAATAGTGGTGAAGATAGCATATTGGGGCAGTTTCGTTTTTGTTTCTGTTATTTACCCCATGCTGGCAATATGATGATGATGACAATAAGTCATGGTGTGGTGAGCGTGGCCAAAGCCCCCGCTCAACCTATTCTTGTATCCCACGGCAGTCAAAATAGCCGGGAACTTGATCACGAGCGTGCAAATATTTTTTGTTGCTTTGTATTGTATGTGTCTTGAGATTGATGGATAATGTTTGTTTTACAATTTCCGACGGGGTTCATAATATAACACCTAAAAAAAAACAAAAAAAAAACAAGGACAACATATATATAATACTTGTAAAAATCTTCCCTAGTGTAAAACTGAAATTTTACTAATCTTTGTTTACATGGCGATGACTGCAGACGACGTACACAATTTGCTATTTTCACCACTACTATATATTTATTATTAGCAACCTTTTCTATTGTAATGCATGATAATATGATAGTCTATTTTTATAAACCTTTTTATGTATTAGAACCAAGTAATTAACATTTACATCCTAATTTCAAGTCAATCTCTAGAATTACGTGGAACTCGGACCCTCGGAGGAGGTAGGTAGGCTCCGCGGAGCGGGTGACCCCAATATACTTCCATAAAAGAAGCCTGCACGGGTGCCAATTCTCGCCAACCGTGCACCTCCCGACCATGCCCACAACACACTTAGGCTACATAACTTTTGGGCAATTTGTATTTGCAGTAGACTTTGAAGGTTTGATAACAAAACGCTGATGTATATTACTTTACATTTTGCAAGGGTCGCCTTTTCAGCCATTCCTTCGCACCACGGTGGTCTATTCAAATCAAGATTTCGTAGCTGCCAGGTTAACTGTCAACGAAGACCTATGGTACATCTAAGATTACCTAAGAACTAGTTCCCCAACCCCAAGAACAGCTATAGAGAATAACAATGTGCTGTACAATAATGCTCAAGGAATAATTGCAAAATAATATTAAATATTGAAATGATAATGACTTTTCAAATAACGTTTCCAAACAAATACAATTACTATAACAGAACATAGTTTGCAAATACCTTGGCTGTTTGCCACCTAGGGACTCATACAATGTAATTATTTTGTGCTGCAAAGCGCTATAATATGTCAAGATGCGGTACATAGTTCCAAAGATAAACTAAGATGGGTTATTATTGCCTACGATGCGCTAAAAAAACACGTACAGAATGGCAACGACAAGCAACAAAATCGGCAGCAGCTGCGCCGATTTTTCTACGCATGTTTAAAAATATTGTGCTGCTCGCTAGTGAAGTTTCTCTCTTGCCGCGATCTCTATATGTGTCCCAGATGACCTTGAAACGGGGTGGGAGATATTGGCGCGGTAAATAAACCGACAAACAAGGGAATAAGAGGAAAAATAGGTGATAATTGAAGGGGGGGGGGAGAGCGGGAAGGAGGGGAATGGGGATTTGACACATGTAAAGGAGTGATAGCATGTATGGAGAGGAATTATCTCACTGAATCACATATTCCTTTGTTTTGAGTGTCACTAGGGTCTTTTCAATGGCTTATTTTACGCCTTGGATCTTAAGAGTTCCGTCGCCTTTGTCCAGTAAAACCTCTTAAGAGTCTCGGCGTCATTCCCGGGTTAACACTTCCAGATGGGTCCCGAACGTAATGCTGATTAGACCACAAACGCCACATCAGAACATGTCATTGTGATTCTTGTAGGTGGGAAAACCCTTTAATGCTATACTTTGTTGCGGTTTTTCATAGAATGCTGCAATTGAATGAATAGTGAAACCGGACGGTGGTAAAATGTGACCTCCCTCTTCTTACACAATAGTATGTGGTGGAGGTAGGTGAAACAGGGTGTGACAAGTCACACCCGGGCAATATGATGGTGAAAGTATTACTTCTCTCTTCCTATACAACAGTATGTGGTGGAGGTTGGTGATGCCGGGAGTGATGAGCCACACCCGGGCAAGATGGGCCACAGGAGGAATGGTGTGGTGCTTCACGGTGTTGTCTTCCTCCTCTGGTGCATCCACCCACAATGCCCTCACGCCCACGCCACCTCGCTCCAACACCCACGACCCAACCGTCTGTTCAATCTGCTTCAACAATGATTTACCCACCTATCGAGAAGGAAACAATTATTATTCATTTAAAGAATTACTGTAGAGCAACCTCTCAATATTCTACCATTGATACAGTAATCAGTGTTCCTTAGAAGTTTTGTATACCTCCTCCCTGATGGAGAGTAGGTGGCACCTGCCTTTCTACACATTAACCCTATTTTATCCAACTCTCTAACCCTAAAGTAAACCGATTTTCCCAGTCTTTCTTTCACTCAATAAGTAAACTCAGGAATTCTCTCTCTCAATCTGTCTTTCCCTCATCCTATGAGGGAACTACAATTTCTGTGTATCCAGACATTTTGTCTCTAACACACCTTGAATTTGGCTCTCGATCATTCTTTCAATTATTCGTGGGGGAAACTTGTTAGAGGCAGCTCAGGCCTTTGTCTTCTTCATACACACACACAACAGAATCAGATCAATAATAAATCACATAGAAGTAATCTTGAATGATTCAATTACGAACCTCTTCTGTAAACACCGAAGGAAACAAATTATTCATCAATATAAATATTGTCGGGTGACTTTCCACCAAATTTGAATCCACAAAAGTTCCAATCAATGTGTCGCATAATACCAAAAACAAGTAAGTCCATAGATTTTGCTTTCAATCATTTTTATGTTCGTTCTCTATGCATTAATACAAATATAGTACATACAACAATTTAATGTAAAACGAGAAAGTTTTTGCACATACATCACAGAGTAGTATGGATCTAAACACTTACTTGACTTTCTCTGACAAGCCAATATGGATCTGCCTTCAGTGTGATAGGAGTGGCGTGAATTACGTCATCTGGGCTCAGCGTTTTGACATCCACTGTTACATTTGCTCTCACTCCATACTGACCCTGGCTGGAGTCGTTCACCTTCAGCCTTAATTCATATCTGTGGTGACGTAAATTGCTACAGTGAATACAAGCAAGCAACACTATGTGTCATACAAATGTACCAGTATATTCCATTAAGTATTATCAACTTGTACAAAAAAAAAAAAAAAAAAATTTTTTTTTTTACTGAAACATACTAATATAGCTACGTTATTTTTAGTGCATGTGTAATCGCTATTTTATTGCCTCCCACCTGCCGTCAGAGATGGTGGCGTCCATGGTGAGGTGGCCAGTAGTAGCCTCCAAGAAGAAGCCAGTCTGGGGTCGTTGCCATGTGTAGGTCTTGGCTGCTGCGTCCCAGTCGTCCGGGTCCTTCACATACACACGACCCACAGGTATAGTCGTGCCCTGCCGCTGATGGTACAGGATGAAGTAAAGTTGTATTTATAAACAGCACCAACTATACGATTATTCCAAAAACTGGGAATGGAGGGAGAGTAGACGCATAATTATATCATGAAAGAGGGATATCAACTGTCACCGACAATTGAAAAATATCAAGGACAAGTTATGGTCAATAACTCTTGGTATTGTTCTTCCTAACGGTGACAATCGAGGCAGATTAAAATACCACAAATTTATTGTTGTTTTCTAAAACGTTGGTAATAGCGATTAATAGGAGATAATAATTGCAAATTTAAACAACAAATATATTGTTGTTGATACCACTAATTGGATATATATCTTTTTTACGAATTATAAACTATTATATTTGTCTGCCAATGGCATTTCAGGAAAAATCAATCAAATCGTTTGAAAGAAAATATTATTAGGAGCACATACATAAAACTAACAACTACAGTTACTCATGGACACTGAAAGTAAAAGTCCATGACACCAAAATAAATTTTCCCTCCTAAATCCGCAATCTAATGGTCCTTCCTACTGTTGACGATATTTATACACAGGATACAATGACACAATGTAGGTGCAAAACACGAACTGAGAATTGCAAATATTCATAATAATTTCATAATAAAACAGAACTAATATATATATATTCATATATTTATCTATATATCTATATATTTCTTATATATATATATACTGTATACACCGGTATATATATATATATATATATATATATATATATATATATAAATAGAGAGAGAGCGAGAAATTTGGGTGGTATACTAAGTCTGAGGCAACCTTTACTGCATATCATTCATATTACTTGCAGTGGTGTCTATTGTAATTATATTACTTGCAGTGGTGTCTATTGTAATTATATTACTTGCAGTGGTGTCTATTGTAATTATATTACTTGCAGTGGTGTCTATTGTAATTATATTACTTGCAGTGGTGTCTATTGTAATTATATTACTTGCAGTGGTGTCTATTGTAATTATATTCATATATTTATGTATATGGGTTAGTTTTATTGTGTTTAATTGCATAATATTTTATAAAACATGTGTTGCTTTGTGATACTTGTCAAAAATATCTGTTTTTCTTACTAATTAGTAACTGTCACGGGTTAGGATGGATACATATACGCCCACCCTTTCTTCTCCATGTAATGTGCCGGAATATGTCCCGGAATACAGACTAAAGCGTGCAGCTCCATGTTTCATTTTCCTAGCGAGTTCAATACATTTATTATTCATATGTATTTGTAATTACTTCTCTCTCTCTCTCTCTGTCTCTCTCTGTCTCTCTTCTCTCTCTCTCTCTTTCTTTTATATATATATATATATATATATCCCAATACCAGGTTTTTTCACTGCTATTCAGAAGCATCAGAGTCATGACTTTGTTACTGGAAGTAGTCTATAATTTTTGGGGCGTTAGTGATTCAGAAAATTTCTACTGTCATTCTGACTTTTAACCCCTACTGTACCAGAGGGTATTACTATAAATGTAACCTTCAGTACCAAGCATTGTAGCCAAAATGGCTTCAAAGACGAGAGAGCGCAACCTCTCGCCCCGAAAGCTGGACGAGTACTGAGCCAGCCTGCCTGTGGGACCTTAAATACACTCTGAGAAGTATTGCCAAGGTCTCAAAGCAGTGTTTACAAGTCATGATGCCAGGTACCACTCTGTACATGGACTGAATATTACTGACTTATATCGTACGGCGCTGGTACTGGCGAATGACTTTCTTACTGTCTGCCATTGTACGTCGCTGGTACAGTAAGGGTTAAGGGGTGTTTACACATCCACAATTCTCATCCCGAGTTCCACCGATTTGCTACTCACGAAACACTCGGCACCATACTTGTCAACACTCGTAAACAGTCATACCATACTCGGAATGGTCATGGGTAGTCGGGCACAAGCGTGAGGTTGGCCAAATATTTTGAACATGTTCGAAATTTAGGCCAACATTTGCCATGATTTTTTGATGCGTAAGTCACTGGTATGGCCGCCGTAGCGACTCGTACTGATTATTATTCATTCACCAATGCTAGAAGCACAATGGAATGGAAACCCATTTAATAGTTTGATTCCCCATTGGGGGGCCATCTGAGAGCAACATGTTTTCCGTCCAAAGCACCTACTACGTGGGGAAATTTCCATTTAAGGACGAACAGTGAGGCTACCTCCCTACCATGATTAGACGTCCAAGGGTAGGACATGAACTTTTCTTGGTACTCTGCAATATTGGCCTCGCAGGTCTGGGGTACAATGAGTGATATGGTGTTTTGGGCCACTCTGAAACCAAATGTAGGGTCTTGTAGCAGTCTCCTGTTGAGAGGTATCGTAGTGTGATTGCCAACCTCAATCCAGGTGAAATGCCTCCCTCCAAAATATCTCCTGCTTCTCGATTATGAGGCCAATGAGCAGCTCCTTGAACATGTTTACATCTATCCGCATCAAATTCTTGAAGCCATGGTTGTCAACTTGAAACTCCCTCATCAGTTGTTTAAACTGCCTGAACTAAGGACGTCGCAGCAACCAGGACCTTCTCCAGTGTTCTCCTCCTCTGTGGTTTCTTCTTTCTATTAAGCAGTACCCAGCAGATTGCATCATCTATATCAGAAGATTCACATGCCAATTCTACCTGCAGCTTCAGGAGGGATGGAAAGGCCATTGTTGCGTTCAGGTGAACACCAGGTGTATGTGCTGGGGCTCTAGTATGACAGCAACTGAAAGGCATGACCTCATCCACTCATTATATATTATGTTCCTCAGGGCGTCTTGGAAGTTTGTTTCAGGGCACTCGTTACAGAGTCTTGCACACTCTTAACACACTCTTGATGGTCGTAGCACAGACATAGCGGCTCTTATGGCACTCATCATTATTCGTGGACCGTGTTTTACAGCTATTTAGAAAATAAATCCAAATGCATAGTGACTCTTAAAGACTCGTTGCAGCTGTGTACTGACTCATAAATGTTCGTACTAACTAATGCAGCAGGCGTAAAATGGTCGTAAATCACTCATTAGGTGATGGAGTCATGGCCAGTATCCCAAATTTTGCGACAACTTCGGGCTCGGCTGGACTTTTGAACCTACTCAAGGATGTGTCTCAGGATGAAAGTGATGAACACAATTATTTTGAGTAGCACCATGCCCAAGACATCTGTGATGGTTTTAACTCGATTGGGTCAAATGTTCCTGAATCCTGACTCACTTGTACTCACCTTCACTTTTGCTTTTCTGTCAGCATTCTGAATACTCATCTTGTTGACGCTTTGTTCAATATCGTATGTAGCACAGACTGTTGGAACATGTTAAATTTATCATCATCAGGTAGGGCTACTTGGTGCATGGCTACTATAATAAATAGTTCAAAGCAATAATTCCTTTCTTACGATTATTTAAATTAGGTCCTACATTATCTAGGTCTATTTTGCTTAATGGATTTTGTCTTTGTCAAGAGGAATTAGAAAGTTCAATAATTTAGGTTTCCATAGAATAACTTTCACCAAGGTCAGGTTGTCGTTGTAGTAGCCCCAAGATTATGCCCTTTATGGGAATCCCGCGGGTACTAGGTATTCCCTGGTGTCGCACCTCGCCAAGGGGACGTAGGGTGTGGTGAGATCCATTTCTGAGAGGACAGTGGGGGAGGAGGTCGTCTATCCATGGGCCTGTAGCTTTGGAGCAAACGTTTCCTTCATCCACAGCCCTCCCAACAGAGCCACCATTGCAGGTGGATCTCTTTGGCGCATCCTCTTCCCTTCCTAAGCCCACCCTGCTCCTCACCTACCCATTTCTCTGTTCTTGCTCTCAATTTCCCGATCACTACCGTACTGTACATCTTCCCTACTATGCTTAGAAGACATATCCCCGGGTGATTACCACACACTCTTCTCTCCCCTTTACCCTTATACAGGGGGACTATCATGCCTGTCTTCCAGTCACCAGGCACACTTCCCTTCTCCAATGCTAGTTTACAAGTGTTCCATACCCATTCAATCAGTATCTCACTATCATACTTCAGCATTTCCTCACACTCCATCTGTTCCTGATGCTTTCCCCATCTTCACACTTTTCAAGGTATCACACACATCTTACCTCCTGATCCCCACCTCCTCATCCATTAATTCTCTTCTTCTCCCTCCCATACCCTTTCCAAATATGTTTGCTGTTGTTTCATTCCTTACGTTCAATAATTCATTGAAGTGCTCCCTCCATCTCTTGACTCTCTCTTGCTTCTTGGCTATAGCACTCGCCCATTCTTATCTTTCTTACTCCTACTACTTCCGTTGCTACACTCCCTAACTTTCTTGACCTCTTTCTAGAACAGATTCTAACACTCCCTCCACTTTACAATTAAATTACTTTCAAATTCCTCATCTACTATTCTCTTCCTCACCTTCACTATTATCTTCACCACTATTTTTCTCCAAGTACCTTTCCCTTTTCTGTCTCTCCAAATCTTCATTCCCTCTACTACCCAACCACTCTCTATATGCTTTCTTCTTATCTTCAACAGCTAGGCTGTACCTCTTCAGCCCACCATGCTGCACCCTTCACTCACCTCCCTCTTCTCCAAAATCCACATACGTCCTTTAACAAAGTTCCCCACAGGCCTTTGACAAAGTTCCCCACAGGCCTTTTACAAAGTTCCCCACAAGCATTTATTGATAAAACTAAAAGTACATGGATTACAAGATGGTGTGTTGAAATGGATAGAAAATTGGCTCAGTGACAGAAAGCAAAGAGTAGTCATAAACGGTAAGGCATCCAAATGGATCAATGTAACTAGCGGGTTACCCCAGGGATCGGTACTGGTGCCAGTTCTCTTCCACATTTAATTTACCGACATAGAGTAGGATCTCACCTTTACAATCTCAAAGTTTGCTGACGATACAAAAATTGCAAATAGCATATTCTCAAATGAACATGTTGAAGATATACATTATATTCTAGATAAGTTGTCACATGGGGCTCAAATTTGGAAAATGTGTTTCAATGCAGATAAATGTAAAGTATTCCATATCGGAAACCGAAATGAGATAGCAAACTATGCAATGAATGACACACGGTTTAAGAGAGTAGACAGAGAAACTGATTTGGGAGTAACAATATTGAGTAACCTAAAACTGAGTCAACAATGTTCAGAGGTTGTTAGGAAGGCAAACAAAATAATTGGCTTTATAGGCAGGTTATTTGAGCATAAATCCAAAGATGTAATCCTAACTCTTTATAATTCCTTAGTCCGCCCTCTCCTGGAATATTGCGTTCAATCCTGGTGCCCTTACTACCAAAAAGATATAGACAAGCTAGAACGAGTTCAATGTAGAGTTACCAAAATGATAGTTTGCCTAAAGAACAAACCATATGAGGAGGGTCTTAGAGAATTAAATTTATTTCCTTTAACCCAGCGCAGATTAAGAGGCGAGTGTTCAAAATCATCAAAGGCATCAACAATATGAACTGTAATGAATATTTCACTGTCTACCAATCAAATTACACGCGGGGGAATGGTTGCAAAATTATTGGTAAATCATTTAACTCACACGAGTGTAAGAATTTCTTCTTCAATCCAGTTGTCAACTTGTGGAATGGGCTTCCCCGAAATGTCATGGACTGCAGGACTGTTGATTCTTTAAAACTTCGCCTAGACAAACACCTTGCCTTAAATCCATAACTGACTGCATTTGTAAATGAATAAAGTTATTTTTGTCCGCTATTATATTACAAACAACTGTCCCCCATTAACATCTAACTCTGCCACAGGCATTTGTCCCAAGGTAGTCTTCCCTGTCGATTTTTCCCTTACCCACTCTTAACTGCAGTTTGGACACTTGACCATCAGTGTTTTGGAGGGCAAGCAGCCTTGAGGGGTCGCCAGAACTGTTGTTGCTTGATTTCCTTTGTACTTTGTACATGCTGCACATATCTCTTCCTTAAACACTTTCTCACCTCTTCCACATCCTCCATAGTCCTACTCTCAAAGTCAAACCTACCTAATTGTCTTTCTACTGCTCTCTTGAACTCTTCCCTCATCTCTCCCTCCTGTAACCTCTCCACCCTCACCCTCCCTCCTGCCCCACTCTAGCTCTCTTCACCAACTTAATCTGCATCCTAATTTAAGCTACTACAACATAATGGTCAGACAACCCCCCCCCCTCCCCACCCCCCTAATACACCTATATACCCTAGCATCTAGCACAACATTCTTCATTCGTTCATCCACACATATATAATCAATTAGTGCTTTTCGTTCCATTGTCTCTCTCTCTCCCTCCTCCACTCCATTTTTCATGTGTAGCAGTGTATCATTATGTATCGGAAGAAGATGTTGGCTATCAACAGCCGTTGATACGTCCACAAGCGCACTGCCATTCCCATCTACCTCTGACGGTATACCCCACCCTCCCACCATCCATCTACTTTACTATCACCCACGTTCCCACTCATATTCCCATTCAGAATAATTCTTTCGCTCATACCAAACTTTTCTAAGCACGCCTCAACATTCACCCATAACTTATCTTTCTCTCTTTCAGGTTAATCCTTTGTCGAAGCATACACACACACAACCACCCACGTTTGTATTCCCACTTTCATTCTTACCCACACAATCCTTGCACCCACAGAACCAATACATGCTCCTTCCACTTATTACAAACACGCACCTTCTTTCACGCTCTCATTCTCATTCACTCTAGCACACACAAATATTCCAGATTCCCATTCTTTCACACATTTGGTTTCAAGTCATTCCCGCATACATCCAGCCTGGCATTCGCTAATACTTCCAGAACATCTCTCTCTTTTGTATCATCAGTCACGCCTCTTACATTCCATGACGTAATCCTTAACCCGAGGAGCGCGTAATGGAGGCATTTTCAAGTGTCACGTATGCAAGAAAAAACTTCAATTCTGAAAGAATTTGTTATATTTACCATAGTTAGCATTATTTCTTCTCCATGTGCATTTATTTTACTTATATGATGAACATATGAACAGTGAAGACCAAAAAATATATGTAAACAGCAAATATCTAATGAAAAACTTATATTTGTGGCGGGAGGGGGTGGATGAAGGCGAGAGAGAGAGAGGCATAGATCTACTTCTTGAGCCTGTTTATATTTAGTGCACAAAAAAGGAGGAATCACAATAATAAGATAATAATATCCAATAATTGAGGAGTGGGGAAGTGAGGGTGGAAGGAGAAGGAAGGGGGGGGGGGGACACATATAGGGGAGAGAAAGGAGGTACTGGAGAGTGATTATACTACCTAATCACATATTGCTTCCATATGAATGCCTGTGGGGCGTTTTTTGGGTATATTTTCATGAGCTGCTTACCGTGAGGCCTATCGCGTATGTTATACAGATACTCCGTCAGTGTCCGAGGCTGATTATTTTTGTTTGTTGCTAAGGATTTTTTCCGGGTGGAGGGTTGCAGGCCCAACCGACCCAACCTCTCTAGTCACTTTGTATGACACGGAGGAGGCACGTGAGGCATATTCTGACTTCTTACCCACATGGGTTAGAGCTAAAGCTAGGTAACACTAAAGATAAAATATAAAATATCAGATGATTTACAAGAACATTCTTGGCTGCAGGTGATATTACAGTGAAGGCAAACTGGAAAATAACAGTGCTGACCTACAGTATGTTGACATTCCTGGCTGCTAATGATTTTACAGATGCATACATACATTCAAGGTTAACCCTCAACCTACGGTGACCGTCATATGACGGGAGAGAGAATATTGGCCACCCCTGCGGTGCCCTTCATATGACGGGTGCCATTTTGAGGAGGTTATGAGCTCTGAGAGAGAGTCCGCGCATTGGGAGGACGATAGCTGGGATTCGACCACTCGGCACCACCGCTGGGCCATCTCTGACACATAGTATGCCTCAGTTCCACTGCCGTACCTCGCGAGACTAGGAAAAAAAACACGGAAATTACCTTATTTTAGGGGATTTTCACTTCCGGTTACGCGATCGCTGCAAGATAACCCGTGGTCGTACAAGGATGATTCAGGTGTCATTCGAAAGCTCTATTATCGCACTTTCACGGATATATAATTGTATTACGCTCTAGGTCTTGTTTATGCATGAAAAAGAGCATGGAATAAGGCTCCTTTTTGGTAAATATACCCGCCCAGCAGCATGGTCATGTCAACAAGCATGCCCGCTTTTAAGGAGTTAAAGACCGCTTTGTTCACAGAGAGCCTGGCTTTAGTCTTTTTCCTGTAGTACAGTACAATAAAGACATACCACAACACAGCCCTATTATTTCATCATAGTGGCCGATTTTGGTATAGCGCTAACAGTGTTTCAGCAAGAGTCTACAAATTCCCCCTGAGGCACTGGCACCTGGCGAATCCGCACCACACCAGCGTTAACCTTTCTATAATAAGGCAGTAACATGAAATCATCGCAACTGCTGCAGAGGTTGAATGCACCACCAAAGTGCCGGCCGGTGGGGTTACTGCATCCCTACGCCAGAGAAAGGCCAAATTGTGCCAGTGGGCTGTGAGAGTAAGACACTAAGGAGCCACGGGGCACACCATTATGGCCCCACTGCCTTCATCACTCTCAGGAAAAAAGATAGAAATGTGAATAATGACAAAGGTTAAGTTAGAACTGGTTATGAGAAGTAGAGGACACCAACCCTCACTCTGACAGATCTAGCCCACCACTATGATCTAAAAAATATTAGTGTATGGACAGAGATAGTTTTGGCTGCAAATGATATCACAGAACCATAACTGACTAGAGTGTGTACAGTAACAGTATTCGTAACACACATTACATTATAACTGACCTGTTGAGTGTGTACAATAGCAGTCTTGGCAATAGGTAACATTCCAGTATAAGTGACCTGTAGTGTATACAGTAACAGTCTTGGGAACAGGTAACATTACAGTATAACTGACCTCTGGTGTGTGTACAGTAACAGTCTAGGCAACAGGTAACATTACAGTATAACTGACCTGTAGTGTATACAGTAACAGTCTTGGTAACAGGTAACATTACATTATAACTGACCTGTGGTGTGTGTACAGTAACAGTCTTGGCAGCAGGTAACATTACAGTATAACTGACCTGTGGTGTGTGTACAGTAACAGTCTTGGCAGCAGGTAACATTACAGTATAACTGACCTGTAGTGTGTGTACGGTAACAGTCTTGGCAGCAGGTGACATGGGGTTGTCGTTTATGTCAGCGACATGGACGGTGAGGGTGACGGTGGCTGACTGTGACGGCCAACCTGCGTCAGCCACCACCAGAGGGACCAGAAGGGCGCGGCGTTCCTCCCTGTCCAGTGCTGATGTGGTCCATACTACACCAACACCACGACCATCATCACCTCCTGGTATATAATTCACTGTTATAATAGAGGTGTGATCCATATTACAACACAATGACCATCGTCTGCTTGTACAATGCTTAGGATAATATTACATGTCTTCTACGCGACAATAACATTGTTTACGTTTAAGTTGTGGGACCCTTACATGCCACTCTCAGGTGGCATAATGTGCAAGCGTTATGCAGGGTAGTTACGAATTAGAAACAAGATTACGGAGATAGTGTCTGGTGATCCTAGTTCTAAAATAAACAAGAGTGAGGCTACAAGAGGGAACGGTGTCCAGTACTATACTATGAAGTATGTAGGAGAAATGGATGGTTTTGTTAAAACGGGTGAAGTGAATATGTTGACATTTGTTAGGTCTTAATGTAATCTGCCACTTGGCTTCCCACTTTTCAAGGGCAATAAAAGCATCCTGTACTATAAGTTAATTAATTAAACATTTGTTTAACCAGACCACTGAGTCCAGAACAAGACTCTCACAGGGCTGGCTCGAAGGATTTAATCATATTGCAGTTTAAAGGTTAAAATGGCGTAGATACCGAATTATGGGGTACAAGGAAAAAGTCGGCGAGTCAGATTAAATGTCAGCAAGGGATTTATTACCAGAGTAAGCAGTACGATAACGGGAATAAGAAGGGCAGTTACTAAATATGTGATGAATAGTGAGGGGAGTACAACAAGTAGTGCACTCAGTGGAGTACAACAAGTAGTGCACTCAGTGGAGTACAACAAGTAGTGCACTCAGTGGAGTACAACAAGTAGTGCACTCAGTGGAGTACAACAAGTAGTGCACTCAGGGGAGTACAACAAGTAGTGCACTCAGTGGAGTACAACAAGTAGTGCACTCAGTGGAGTACAACAAGTAGTGCACTCAGTGGAGTACAACAAGTAGTGCACTCAGTGGAGTACAACAAGTAGTGCACTCAGTGGACGGATCATGAGTTGTGGACATTAAGTAATCATGGGTTAGACGGGAATGACTTATTCGGATTCTCGTTAACAGTAACTCTTCACGTCTATGAGACTGAAAGGAGGAGGGCCAGAGGAGGGCCAGAGGCGCACTGACACTGTAGGTATAAGGGCACAACATTTATTAGTACAGGGATGAGCCTCCCAGAGAGTCTGCCATGAAGAGAGGATATAAGGCTTAATCAGAGACAACCAGTCATCTAAAGGGAGATTAGTATGTCGTAGTGTGTTGGTAACTCTCAACTCGCGGTGACCGTCATATAACGGGAGAGAGGATATTGGCCACCCCTGCTGCACCCGTCATATGACGGATGCCATTTTGAGGCCATTATGAGCTATGAGAGAGAAACCGAGTATTGGGGGGATGATACACGGCCTCCGACTGCTCGCCACCGCTCCGTGGCCCGCCCTGGGTCTAATGTATCTCATTCCCGCCTGCCTACAGCTCTCATCAAGGATAAAATTGGCAAAAATACCTCATTTTATGGTATTTTTGCCTTTGGTTGCAAGAGAACCCGTGGTCGTAGAAGGATGATTCAGGTGTCATTGGAAAGCTCTACTATTGCCCTTTCAAGGATAAATAATTGTATTACGCTCTGCCTCTTGTTTATGCATGAAAACACCATGGAATGAAGCTCATTTTCAGTAAATATAGCCGCCAGACGCTACCATGATACACCCACTCACCCCCGCTCTTAGGGAGTTAACAGCAGCCTTTGCTGCTTGATCAGCATCTTCACTACCCTGAATCCCAACATGGGCTGGAATCCAGCAGAGCTGCTCCCTCAAGCCATTTGTGCGTAATATATCGAGAGAGTACTGGATGGATAACACTAAGACGCGGGAGGGAGACTAGGTACAGAGGGCATCAAGAGCACTATGGGAGTCGCTGTAAATGAAAAACGTCTGTGGAGGCCAGAGTTGGGTCAATTAACTGAACAATTTAACAAGTTAAGTTAATTTTAAAATGTCATCAACTAAGTTATGTTAAGTAAACACATTTAGTAAAATGAACTAGTTAAGTTAAGTTAATTTCCAAGCTTAATCGGTTAAGTTAATCAATACACTTTTACTAATTTTGTGCATTTAACATTTGTTTATTATATTTTGCCGAGTTTACTACAATTAGTCAGGATTACTATTGTTTATGGGGATTTTCCTCTTGTATTAAGATGACAGTTTAATACAATATATGTTTTTCATATTAACCTCTTCATGAAAATGACGTCCTTATAAATGTATTCTGGATAACATTAGGCAGTTTTATTACGGTTATTTTACATTGCATTCTTCTATTCACTTAGACATATAACAACTATATTACATAAGAACATAAGAACATAAGAAAATGGGAGTCTGCAGAAAGCCGATTGGCCAAAGCAAGGCAGATCCCTGTCCCACACAACCCCAATTACAAATCCCAATTATAGGTTCAACACTCTAATACCCTGAGGATCATCTTACCAAAACGGTTAGAGATTAACGCAGGATTACGGGGTCTGCAGAGCGCTGATTGGCCCAACCCTGCTGATCCCCCTTCACGTCCATATGCTTATCCAATTTTATCTTAAAGCTCCCTATCGTTTTTAATCCCACTACAGCACTTGGTAGTCCATTCCACCCATCTACAACTCTGTTACCAAACCAATATTTGCCTATATCTTTTCTGAAACTAAATTTATCTAATTTGAAACCATTGGTACGAGTTCTTTCGCTTTCACTGAGTTTTAGTACATTTGTCATGTCCCCTTTGTTAATCCCACTAACCCACTTGAACACCTCTATCATATCCCCTAACTCTGCGTCTCTCTAACGAATGTAAGCCTTATTTCTTCAACCTTTCTTTATACGGAAGATTTCTAATATTATGGATCATTTTTGTCATTCTACGTTGTACTCTCTAAAATGAATCTATGTCCATTCTGTAATAAGCACACCAAAATTGAACAGCATAATCCATATGGGGTCTCACTAATGACAAGTAAAGTTTTAAGATAACATCAGCAGTTCTGTTACTCACACTCCTAGAGATGAACCCGAGAATCCCGTTTACCTTGTTTCGAACGCTTATACACTGTTGTCTAGGCTTCAAATCATTGCTAACAAACACACCCAGATCTTTCTCACAATTCGAGTTTTCTAATTCCACATTAGCTAGTTTATATTTAACATTTGTATGCATCTTCCCTATCTTTAATACCTTGCATTTGTCAATGTTAAACTTCATCTGCCAATTTACTGACCATTCGTGTAAGGTATCTAGATCCCTTTGGAGGCACTCTATATCTCTATCTGAATCAATTGTTCTCCCCATTTTGGTATCGTCTGCAAATTTACTTATCCTACTAGTTATACCTAAATCAAGGTCATTTATGTATATAACAAACAACAGAGGACCTAATGCAGATCCCTGGGGGACACCACTTTTGACTGCTCCCCATTCTGACTTCGTACCATTTATGCTGACTCTCTGCTTCCTACCAATTAGCCATGACCTAATCCATCCCAACAACGCCCCACCTATTCCATGCGCCTCAACCTTTCTCATCAATCTCTCATGGGGGACTCTGTCGAAAGCTTTACTGAAATCTAAATATATTATATCATATGACTTGTCATTATCTACTGCTTCATATACCTCTGAGAAAAAACTAAGCAAATTAGTAAGGCAAGAACGTCCCTGAGTGAATCCAAGCTGAGAAGAATTTATTAAATTAAATGTATCCAAGTGGTTTCTAATTTTACTAGCAATAATTGACTCTAGTAGCTTTCCTATGATTGATGTAAGACTAATGGGACGGTAATTGGATGCTATTGATTTGTCACCATTTTTGAAGATAGGAACTACGTTTGCAAGCTTCCAAGCTTCTGGAACTATACCTGTCTCCAATGACTTGTTAAATAAAAATGTTAATGGATAACTTAACTCATCCCTACATTCTTTTAATACTCTAGCATATACCTCATCAGGACCAGGCGATTTATGAGGTTTCAGTCTGTCAATTTCCTTAAGCAAATCATTTCTACTTATCGTAACCGTACTTAACCTATTTTCTATACTATCGCTATATACCTTACAGACTTCTGGAAACTGTGCCAAATTTTCATTAGTGAAAACGGAAAGAAATTGACTATTTAATGTACTGCACATTTCTAAATCATGTTCTGTCATAAAATGTTCTCCTATCGAAGTTTTAAGGGGACCAATTACATCTCTAACCTTGGATTTATATAGCTGGTAAAAAGCTTTAGGATTATTTTTTGAGTCATTGGCAACCTTAATTTCATAATTTATTTTGTCTTTCCTAATATCCTTTTTTACCTGTCTTGATAGATTCTGATAGTAAGCAAGTAGGTGAATTTCGCCTTTCCTAATTTTTCTATATATTCCTCTCTTTTGTCCTAGAAGATCTAATAGTCTATTATTCATCCATTTGGGTTGGTTCTGTGTTGATCTAAATTTTCTTTTGGGGATGTATTTATTTTGTGCATTGAATACTGACTTGATAAAATTATCGTATGTATCTACCAAGGTTGACGTCTCTTCCGGACTTAAGATGACAGGTGCCGGAGAAGGGGTACACTCATTTGGACACCTGGATCGACTTAATTTTTTGACCATAGGGTCAGCTAATAGGGCTCTTCTTAACCCACCATAATTGGCTTTTCTGAAGTCAGGTATTAATGTTGTATTCTCTCTTGTATTACCTTTCCATTGAATATTAAAATACACAGAATTGTGGTCACTATTTCCTAGGTGGTCCCCTATCTCTACATTATTTACCATATGTTCATTGTTGCTGAAAACTAAATCGAGAATATTATTACCTCTAGTCGGCGTATCTATGAATTGAAATAAAAAACTATCTTGTACTACCTCTATAAACTCCTCAGAATCAGAGTCTCCTATTTGATGCTGCCAATCTATATTCGGAAAATTAAAATCCCCCATAATGCACACATTGCTAATCCTTGATGCCATTTTAATTTCCTCCCATAATGACGTTCCGTCATTTCTACTCATATTTGGCCGTCTATACATAACTCCAATAACTATGGTCTCATTACCTTCGTTAACCTTTACCCAAACACTTTCATTATCGTTATTTAGTCTAATACCTGATTTAATACAGCTTTTTAATGTACTCCTGACAAACACTGCTATACCGCCACCCCTCTTACTTGTTCGGTCATATGTAAACAAACTATATCCTGGTATATCAAATTCTGCTAAAAAAATGCCTGGTTTCTGTATTAATCCACGTTTCAGTTAGCGCTATTATGTCTATTTTCTTTGCTAACAAGGTCTCTAAGTTCGTTCATTTTGTTACATAGACTCCTACAGTTTGTGTAATATACTCTCAATTTACTTCTTTTATTTATACCTAATTTACCTTCATTTCTAACGACATTTCCATCTTCCGTTGCACCATCACTACTATCATTTGCAATATAGTCATAATTTTTAGCATGAGACTGAATATCCTTATCGCTTTCGCCTGACGCTAAAATTTTTCCATTTAACCTCTCATTTACACTCTCAATATTTCTGTTTAAAACCCGCAACCATCCTATCTAAAAAACTAGCTAATGTAGAAACCCCTAACCGTGAAAGATGAACCCCATCCCTTGCGTACATCCCATCTCTCCCTAGAAACTATCCCAGTTATCAATGAATGGTATTGCTTTTTCTTTGCAATATTTCTCCAAACGGCAATTGACACCAATCGCCCTGGATGTCCATTCCTTGGGAACTCCACTTCTGGGTAGGATACAATGTTCTACAGGGATCCCTCCCTTCATCCTAACCTTATCTAACACATCCCGATACTGCTGCAGCAGTTCCTCACTTCTACCCTTACCAACATCGTTACTCCAGGAACTGGACAGATAATGGGGTTATCTCCACTATCTTCCAAGATGTGGTCCATCTTCTCTAAAACCCTCCCAACTCCCTGGCCAGGCAGACACACAACCTTCCTAAGTTTAGTGCGGGTAGCGCTAACTAAATGTCTTACCATGGAGTCGCCCACAATCGACACAGACTTACCTTCTCGGGACACAGACTTACCTTTCCCTCGGGAGGATCCAGCAGCTGCAGTTGGAGAACCCCCGGTGGTGGCAGAAGCTCCCTTGGTGGTGGTGGTGGTGGTGGGGGTGGTGGTGGTGGTGGTAGGTAGCACAGCGTCAGCGGTTGGAGCTTTGTCGGCGGCAGGCACTTCAGCTAACCCTCCCTTTTCCTGACTATCTTTTCCCTCACATTCGTCTCGCAAAGGAGAGAATGTATTTGTCTCACTCATACCTATTCTACTATCCTGCTTCTTGAGTGTGACTTTCCCACCCGCCCAGGAAGAGCCTCGACAGTCAAGGAATTAACCAAATTAGTATAGTTTCATATTTTATTTGTATAAATTGTTAACCATATTACTTGACCTAGGAAGGAATTGATGCACTGTAGTCAAAGACTATGTCTGAACTGTTCTTCAATACAATCATTATTATATTTATGATATTCCAGGCACTCTTAGTCGATTTCTTCAGCTTAATTAAGTAGGATCTTCCGTAGTAAGCAGGTAAATGACAATAGTTAACCGGTTGAGTACCATAGTATACAGTAATAAAAGTCCCCAGCAGTCTCAAGCACTATGGCCAAAATGGCAGGAGAGACTACCTTTTCACCTCCAGAGATGAGGCAAGACTGGCCCTGCCACCCTTCAGCGGGTCTTATAATTATATGCTGGAGAAGTGTTGCCATATCGGTAGCAGTGCTCAAACGGTGGTGGTGTCTGGTAGAGCCTTGTACAGGCAGTTACCCAGGAAAGTACATTAATGACGGCTATATCCGCTGCTGGGACTGGGGAGTTACTTATATACTAACGGCTATATCCGTCGCTGGGTTGGAGGGGTTAATGGCCTCAGTTAATCCGAGAGAAAATGTCGGTGAAGCTCAAAAGGAATCTTAATGAATTGACACAAAGGTGAGAACTACACCCCAAACATCTCGAGTTAAAGATAAAATATGTCGTCGAATTACTCTACGTGAGGCAAAAATAAAAAAAAAATATATATACATATATATATACATAGAGCAATAACACCACAACCCCTTCAGACATATATGACGCAGAGGTTGCCAGATTAGCAATAAGAAATAGAGTTCTCTCACTCTTATAATTACCTCTCCAAAATTAGTTTTCTGCCCACATCTAACTCAAAGACAACTGCAGAGGTTGAAGTAACTAAAATAAAGGTTTGTAAAAAACCCTGATGGTAATAAAGGCTTTAAAGTATCCCTAATAGGCTCAAAATTGCGTCATATGTCGGAGAGGGTTAGTTTATGGTGAAAGATATTTGGCGCGCTCGGTTGTTTAATACTCTAAGGATTCTGCGTCAATAATAGCATGTTCATAATCAATATATTCATAATTTTCATGTAATATCTTTACGAACTTAGGTTTGTATAATATAGGATATATTAGTTTACGTTAGGTTATTTGGGCAAGGTTAGGCTCCATAGGTTAGGTTGTTGTTGTTGCTGTTCCCCAGGCTGTCTTGCTGAGCAGCCCCAAGGTCCCGAGCAAGGCCAAGGCCACAACCGAGCTCCCCCACAGAACCCTCCCAGCTTACCACTAATAATGCCCAGGTGACCGAAGCCACTCAAAGGTGGTGAGCTGAGGAGGGTGCGGAAACGCCCGGGAAACAAAAGCCCCACCCAAGGCCCTGTGCCCCTCAGCAATTATAAAGGGAAAGTTGAGGGGCAAAGGAAAAATGTGACGCTTTGGCTCCCATCTGCCAGGGTTGGCAGTATGGAGGTCAATCCACGGAAAAGACGCCGTCACTAGAGATCTAGAAAATATATAAGTAAAAGGAACAGTCAGAGTAAGCTATGGGTATGGCAGAGAACGCTCAACTCTCATTCTGATAGACCAGCCCATCACCAAATATGGTTAGGTTCATATAGGTTAGTTTACATAAATACTATTTCAATATTAGGTTAGGTTGCAATAGGTTAGGTCATGTTAGATAATGTTTGAGTAAACAATAAACTAGCATGATATTGGTAAGGTTAAGTAAGCATAATATTTCTCATGAACGAAGGATGCCATGGATATTGTCTTCAATTATTTGTGTTTGTCCTTCATTTATTCATGTATGTAAAAATAGAAAAGGTAGAATGACATCTATCTATCTATCTATTGCCTGACGCCGTGATCCCCGAAGGGGTGGCCACGAACGAACCGCCCCCATGCACCTCTGTCCCCAGTCAGTCGACGCCCCTCCCCCCAACCAGCACCGCCTTCGTTCATGTAGTTCCTCACTCCATCCTTCCACCTCATATTCGGTCTACCTCTCCCCCTCTGTCCCTCCACCTCGCTCTCGTACACCCTCTTAGTAATTCTCTCGCTTTCCATACGTTCCATATGGCCGAACCATCTCAAGTTGTTCCTTTTCACACTTTCCAGCACATCTACCTCCACACCACACCTCCTTCTTACTTCCTCATTAGTCTGTCTATCCCTCCATGTAACTCCGCACGCACTCCTTAAGTAATTCATTTCCACTGCTCTCACTCTTGGTCTGAGTCTCTCAACCAACGTCCATGCTTCGCTTCCGTAAGTCAGTGTCGGGATTACCACACTGTCATGCAAGGACTTCTTCACTTCCATACTGACCACCCTATTTCTTGTTACTGCTTTTAGCATTCCTACAACCCTCTTCCCCTGTTGTACCCTCTCCCGCACCTCTTCATCCATAGTCCCATCTTTACTCAACACACTGCCCAGATACTTAAAAGAGTTGACGATCTCCATAGCCTGACCGTTCAGCTTCACCTCACACTCTGTGACTTCACCCCTTTCGAAGACCATAACCTTGCTCTTCCCCGTATTTACCTTCAAATTCCATTTTTCGCACACTGTTCCAACCTCATTTACCAGACCCTGCAACTCCCATTCATTATCACTCATCAGAACTGTATCATCCGCAAACAGCAGTATAGATAGCTTCCACTCAATTCCCTCCCTTTTCAGCGATACACCAACATCCACTGCTCTTGATAGTATTTCTTTCATAACTCCATCCATATATACAGTAAACAACCACGGGGACATCACACACCCCTGTTTCAAACCAACATTCAGGTCAAAGAACTCGCTCTGCTCACTCTCCACACGTACTGCCGCCTTTGCACCCTCATACATGCTCTTCACTGCTTTCAGCAACTTGCCCTCTACTCCGTATATTCTAAGTACTTTCCACAAACCTTCTCTATCCCCTCTGTCATAGGCCTTCTCCAAGTCCATAATGACATGACATGAATATAGGGAAGTTGAGACAAATAATAATTAATTTTTATGACTTTAATGTCTCGAAGCATGACAGGGGACAGACGAAGTAGTAGGAGGTGAGGAAGCATGACAGGGGACAGACGAAGTAGTAGGAGGTGAGGAAGCATGACAGGGGACAGACGAAGTAGTAGGAGGTGAGGAAGGGAGATGGAGGAGGAGATGAAAGCATCGGGGCTTCACCCAACATGGGTGTGTTTTAATGTCTCGAAGCATGACAGGGGACAGACGAAGTAGTAGGAGGTGAGGAAGAGAGATGGAGGAGGAGATGAAAGCATCGGGGCTTCACCCAACATGGGTGTGTTTTACCTTTGAGTTTCCTTGCAGAGTAGGACGGACAGGACAAACACGACCAAAATAATTAGGTTAGGCTACGTTATTCTTTTTGTTAGGTGGTACACCACAATGACTACAATACGGTAACATAAATTACAATACTTTATTATTATTAATTTTGTCTAGGGGTATTTGAAGACTTGCAAGTGTGTGTGTCTGTGTGCGTGTGTATTTACTAACTCCACCTCCAAATTTACCTTGATGCAAAACCTAAATTTTTCCCATTACATCCCATATTCGTTCTCTTCATTGTTAAAACATTACGACCCCCCCCCCCCCCCCCACACTCTCTCTCATACACACACACACTCGCGATCGCTCTCTCTCTCTCACTCGCTTACAGCCCAATCATCAATCTATTGCAGCTGTTATATTTAGGGTAGTTGATCTATAGCTACATAATTATTGTATCTGTTGCAATATATATATTAATGTCATCCATGTGTTCATGTTTTACTTCATCTATTATTACTGTCAATAACTGCATGATACCTGTATATTATGATGAAACATACGAGTACATATCCTATAATATACTTGAACATTTGATAAAATGTTAACTCATCTTTGTTCTCCATCTAGTGTATTTATCCTTCTGAATACTATATCAACGTGATTTGCATTTAAAAGCGACCATAGACTATACAATATTTCATCGTACTTAATTTATTTTATTTATCATTATCGACCGACTTCTCTTTTTTTTTTTTTTCTCTCTCTCTCTCTCTCTCTCTCTCTCTCTCTCTCTCTCTCTCTCTCTCTCTCTCTCTCTCTCTCTCTCTCTCTCTCTCTCTCTCTCTCTCTCTCTCTCTCTCTCTCATTTGACCTGAGTTAAGTAGAAAAATGCCCACCCACTATTGACATACATCAATTAAAATGTAATTACTGACAGACTGACAGTTGAGGCTGGGAGAGAGAGAGAGAGAGAGAGAGACAGAGGTCACTATAAATAGACCGTACGAGTGGCAGGGTGACCATGTGGTCTGAAATGCGATTTCCATGATCTAGTACAAGGACAATTAATTGATAATTAATACAAAATGAATCGAATTGATCAATTAATTTTGAGAAATTTCGATTAAGTTAAGTTAAGTTAACCATTTTGTCAAAATTGACTAGTTAAGTTAAAGTTAATTAACTTAACTGACCCAACTCTAGTGGAGGCATATCGTGAATAATGTCAATGACAGATTGGAAGGCAAGGATCTCAGCAGCGAATATTGATGCATGTCTTGGGAGGGAAAACTGAAGGGTGGTGGTGCAGGAGACAGTAGCAAGTCCAACACCAGAAGTAGACTTGGAGCCATCATTGTATATGGCAAAATGGGGGCCTTTACGGCGTATTTCTTCAAGGGCGTGTTGATGATGATGGCTTGGTACAAACGGATACTTCTTAGACGAATAGGACAGGTGTATGCAGACACTGGGGAGGGAGATAGTCCTAGGGGGAAGACGGTCTACAGGAGGGGAAACATTAATATCAAGACCAGTGGAATTGAGAAGAAGGGTAGCACGGCGAGGGAAACAAAGGAAAACTGAATTTAAAGCAGAAATGTCGATGTTGTGGAAAAGGGAATTGGTGGGAGAGTCACTAAACTGGATCTTCAAAGCACGATACATTGTAACCAAGTTTCTGTGGAGGGGAAGTGGGGGTTCACCACTTTCAGCTAAGATGGACACTATCGGGGAAGAATGGAAAGCACCAATGCAAAGCTGAATGCCTTGTGTATGGACAGGATCCAAAGTTTGTAAGACTGAGCCCGAAGCATAACCACAAATCTGTACTATAAGACAATCATCTGTATAAATAATTGGATGGTAAACCAAACGATCATCAGCAAAAAATGTTGTAGTAGAAGTAAACAATAGTGAACATTTGTTAATATAAGGAAGGAGAAGTGGAACCCAAGAAGTTACATACACCATACAAATATGACAACCCTCGAATACAATGCCACCCCGTGGTAACAAAGGGCAATGATATCTGTCGTCTGCACTGCACTATCTCTATAAACAATTGTCTCCTCCTGATGCACAACATTTTAGTATATAAGGGGTCACACATACTACACCCATGGTGGAGGGACAGAGGGGAGGGGCAGGGGCAGGTGGAGGGACAGAGGGGGAGAGGTAGACCGAATATGAGGTGGAAGGATGGAGTGAGGAACTACATGAACGAAGGCGGTGCTGGTTGGGGGGAGGGGCGTCGACTGACTGGGGACAGAGGTGCATGGGGCGGTTCGTTCGTGGCCACCCCTTCGGGGATCGCGGCGTCAGGCAATAGATAGATAGATAGACATACTACACCCATACTTCGATTGCTATTTCCTCCTGAAAATATTACATAGTTAAAGCTGTCATTCACTTTGTAAACAGCACACGACCATCGTCACTCCATGATTTAATACAGGGTATTAATTGGTCAATATTCCATAAAACATCCATACCTTGGTCGTCGTCAACCTCTGATTCACAACACATGATCATTTGTATCACTTTTGTGCTGTCTATCTATCCCATAACTCTTCTGACTTGTCTAAATTCTTGGACTATTTATACTCTAAAGTGGAACACATCCTATCAACTTCCATTTTCTCTAAGATCTCCATATTATGAGATTTCAATGTTCAACAGCACCAATGGCTCTCCTCTCACTTCACTGGCCAACCTGGTGAATAAGCCTACATCTTTTTAATGTTTTCTATATTCCAACTACTCCCTCTCGGGCATAGGCTGAAAGCCTGTATATTCAACCGTACATACAGCGGTGAACCCCGTGAGGTCTCCATCCAAGAAAGCCAAAGAAGACGCAGGAAGGGCCATCAATCAGTGTTTGGGGGTGGACAGTGCCTTCAGTGTCTCCGAACCAAAGAAGATGCTGCCAAAAATGACTCTGGTAGGCATTGCTAATGACACTGAGGATAATGAGATCATTCCCAGCATCATCAACAAAAACCCAAGAATAAAGTCCCTGGTCGACGATGGCTTAGCTATGAATTTGCTATTCACCAAGCAAATGAGTGATGCACACACAAAGACTGCGGTAGTAAAAATGTTACCTGAAATACGCACTTCCATTGTGGATGATGGCAATTCTGTGTATGTTGGACTTGTGAGATGTCGTGTATACGATCGCTTCTGGGTAACACAATGTTACCATTGCCAGGGCTTTGGCCATACCAGTGACAGGTGTTATCGGAAAAATGAGGATCCAAAATGTAACTTCTGTGCCGGTACTCATAAGTCAAAAGACTGCACCAACAAGACTTCCCCCAAATGTATAAATTGTATGAGCTCCACATCAGTTACGGAGCCGCCAAATCATTTCGCCTCAAGTAGAAATTGTCCTCTAATGACAGCTCAGAGAAATAAAGTTATTGAAAACATCAATTTTGTAGGTTCAAAAAACTGAAAAATGCACAAGGGAGCCGGTTGAAACTGGGTCTGTTGAATGTTCGTTCCTTGCGTAACAAAATGGATCATATTTGCGAGATCTTGGATGAACGTAACCTTGATGTAATATGTCTCACTGAGACCTGGTTGTTCGAGTCAGATCTGAATATTATCCAGTCGGCATTGCCTAAAACCCATTCCATAATAAATGTTCCTAGGCCTAGGGGAGATCATCCGGGTGGTGGAGTGGCAGTTGTCTACTCCACATCTCTGGTGAATATCTTGCAAATAAGTCATAACCAAGCCCCTCTTTATTATGAACTGTTGGAAGTGGAAATAAAACTCCATCAACAAATTCTAAGAATGGCAGTTGTCTATAGGCCTGGCCATCGTGGCACAGATAGGGGTTTTATGAAAGAGTTTGGGCTGTTTCTCGAGGAATTTTTTGCTAAAACCGGAAGACTTTTGATATGTGGAGATTTTAATTACTGGGTTGACAGCCCTCATCTGAAGCCGTTCTCTCCTGAGTTCCTTGAGTTGACTGATCAGAACAATTTTGTAAACCATGTGTCCCACCCAACTCATATCTTGGGACACACCCTCGACTTGGTTCTCTCTCCTGTGGGTTGTGGTGGTGTTCTGGATGTTGATGTTGAGAATGCTGACCCTAATACCTCTGATCATGCTTTGATTACTTTCAGCGTTGATTTCCCTAAGCCACTCACACATGAAAAAGTAATCAGATTAAGAAATTATAAAAATACAGACCAAAATTTGGCTAGCAGTGAAGTAAAACATTACTTGGGAAGTATTGATACTTCCAACCTTACTTCAGATGAGCTGGTGGAGGTACATAGAAATGCACTTAAATTAGTGTTCGATTATCACTGTCCAGAAGTAGAGAAGAAAATCATAGTACGAGATGATTCACCCTGGTATAGCACTCGAGTTAAATTTCTTAGAAGAGCGCGTAGAAGAGCTGAACGTGAATGGCGGAAAAATAAAACAGACTCTACATGGTTGCAATATCTGTCAGCCAGAAGAGCCGTGGTCCACACAATCAAAGAAAGTGTATTATCAGAGAAAAGTTGACTCATGTGGTAACGACCAGAGGAGGTTGGCTTCAATTGTAAACAGTTTACTTGGAAAAACAAGAGTCCGCTTAAGACCTTCTGTACCCGATGCCGAGTTGGCTGCCAACTTTGTGTCATTTTTTGCTGGCAAGATAACTCGCATAAGACAGGAACTGGATGATACTTCTGTTGGTGAAGAACTTTCAGTTGTACTCTAACCCCGACACATTCCTAATAATGTCCTCTCATCCTTTCACTCAGTAGAGGTAGACATGATCTCGTCCTACATAAGAAACCTCAATAAAACATTTTTCCCGTTGGATCCCATACATGTTTCCAAGCTACCAAGAGTCTATGATCACACAGTTGAGTTTATTTCCAAAATAATTAATAAGTGCTTCTCTGAAGGTAATTTCCCACATTCTGAAAAGCATGCACTACTCCGACCTAGTCTAAAGAAACCTGGACTTGATGTTGAGAACATGTTGAACTACCGTCCTGTCTCCAACCTGTCCTTCATATCAAATATATTAGAGCGTGCAATACTTGACCAATTACAACCACTACTTCAACAGAATGAAACTATCCCAATTTTTCAGTCTGCTTACCGACAGCATCATTCAACTGAAACGGCATTGATTAGAGTACATAATGATCTAGTTGAGAACATTTGCAATGGTGTGGCCTCACTATTGGTCTTGCTTGATCTCTCTGCGGCCTTTGACACAGTGGATCACGAGTTGTTATTGAGTGATCTTTATGATTGTGGTGCGCGTGATTCCGCTCTCTTGCTTCTTGGGTCGTACTTGTCAGGTGTTCCGCAGTGATCAGTTTTAGTTCCTATTCTATTCATAATTTATATCGGCAGTTTGTTTCTTCTGCTTTGTGCACATAATGTCACCTTTCACTTTTATGCAGATGACACCCAGATTTATGTGAGAATCACAAATATAGTTGATATACGGAGTAAGATGGAATTGTTGATGTCTGATATCAAGAAGTGGATGAGAGCGAGAAAACTTAAACTAAATGACGGTAAAACTGATATTCTCATCATCCGAGGAAATATAAGAGCTGATGAAATAGTAGGTGGCCTCTCCATCAATGTGGGTGGATCTCAGCTGCGACCGGCCAACCCTGTTTGAAATCTGGGTGTATATGTGATCTCCCGATTAGATTTCAAAGAGCATGTAAACCAGATAGTTAAAGGTTGTTACTTGCACATCAGAAATCTCTATTTGGTGAAGCCGTTTATAACCAGGCGTTGCCTCCTGACGTTGGTTCACTCATTGGTCTTCTCTCATGTTAATTATTGCAATGCCCTTTTGGTGGGTCTTCCAAATTATATTTTAAAGAAAGTTCAGTCTGTTCTTAACAGGGCCGCAAGACTCATTTTTGGTGTTCCACCTAGAACTCCTACTAAATCTCTTCACATAGAACTGCACTGGCTGCCAGTAAGAGAAAGAATAGAATTTAAGTTGTGTTTAGTGACTTTTAAGGTTCTCAAATTTGGTGAGCCTAGGTACCTTGCGGAGCTGCTCAGGCGCCCACCGGCACACCATGGTGTAGTTGTGCGTCATGACAATGACCCTTTTCGTCTTGATGGCCCAAGGGCTTTCCAGCAGTCTTCTTTCTTTGAGAGGTCATTCTCCTACATGGCTCCGAGGTTATATAACAGGTTGCCGCTGTCCATGAGACAACTGAGTTCTGTTGAATGCTTCAAGAGACAACTTAAGACTTTTCTCTTTGAGAGAAGCTATGATCTTGAGAGAGGTGTCATGACAGATGGCTATAGAGTTTAGTCTATTTTGCCACTGCTAGTGATTGTTAAATGTGTGTTGTATATAAGCTTTCTTTTGATGCATTGATTTTGTTCTTTTTTCTTTCTCTTTCCGAGCGCTAGTGAATTCTTCGGAAAAATTGGCGCTTATGAGAAATAAGTAACATGCTTATTATTATTATGATTAGGGAGTGAGACATGTGAAACACGTTGAGATGCAACCAGCCCCCCCTATCTTGCCTTTGCAGGATGCACGGTGCCCGGTTGCTCACTCACGGTTCGAAGCAATCCCATCTCTGAAGCTGGTGGGCATTGTGGTAATGCACTGATACTAGATACAGCACAAATTCCATCCCAATAATATCTTCCCATTGATAAATCAGGATTCGAAACTGGGACCTTTGGATTACCAGTCCAGTGGCATGACCACTCCACCACACCTCCCCACATCTATTCCTCCCATTCCACCCTCCTCTTGACTACTTAAGTCTAATATTGTTATATCTTCTAAAGATGTACTTTCTACGCTCTCTGAGCTAAACACCTTAAGAGCGGTTGGTGGAGTATATTTCACTGTGCCGCCCAGCGTTTTTTTTTTACCATAAATGGGGTTGTTTCTGTGCTCTTTTTCATGCATAAACAAGACCCAGAGCGTAATACAAGTATGTATCCCTGAAAGGGCGTAAATTGAGATTTCCAATGACACCCGAACCATCCTTCTATGATCACTGGTTGTCTTGCAACGATTGTGCAACCGAAGGGCAAAATCGTTAAAATACGTTAATTACTTTATATAATTACGTATGTAGCGAGGGAGTGAGAGTAGATGTAAGTGAAGTACATCTCAGTTGGTCCACGGCGGCCGTGGCGAGCGTTCATGAGGTAACCCAGGCTCCTCCCGTCGCTCGTCGCTCGTCTCTCTCTCAGAGCCAATATTGTGCCAAAATTGCACACAGACTTAAGTCGGGCCCCGCCATATAGTCCAAATTTTTCGATACGGACTTAAGTCGGGCCCCGATAGACAAGGGTTAATACTAAGAATATGTACAGACTGGATGATGTTTCTTCTGTTGTACTCAAAAAAAAATCTTTTGTGCGGACTCCCTGCCTAGATAAACGCTTCCGTCTCCGTCTCTCCTCTAACCTCTTACCTTCTTGATGGAAGTTTGCTCTCATTCAACCTGTCCCAAAGAACGGTGACCGCTCTCAATCACCCACCAATCGTCCAATTGCTCTCATTTCTTGCATTTCCAAAGTTTTTGAAACTCTTCTTACTTCATAATTTCTTAAGAAGCATTTCTCTTCTCATATTCTACTTTCAGATTGCCAGTATGGCTTCCTTAGGGGTACTTCTACTGGTGATCTTTTTTATATTACTAACTCTTGGTCATCCTCCTTTCGGAACTTTGGGGAGACTTTTTCTATTTCCTAGACATATTGAATGTCTTTGATAGTCTGGCACAAATCTCAAACTCCTAAACTGCCCTATTTCGGTTTCTAGAAGAACATAAGAACATAAGAAAATGGGAGTCTGCAGAAAGCCGATTGGCCTAAGCAAGGCAGATCCCTGTCCCACACAACCCCAATTACAAAGCCCAATTATAGGCTCAACACTCTAATACCCTGAGGATCATCTTACCAAAACGGTTAGAGATTAACGCAGGATTACGGGGTCTGCAGAGCGCTGATTGGCCCAACCCTGCTGATCCCACTTCACACCCAACCCTTCTCGTCCATATGCTTATCCAATTTTATCTTAAAGCTCCCTATCATTTTTAATCCCACTATAGCACTTGGTAGTCCATTCCACCCATCTACAACTCTGTTACCAAACCAATATTTGCCTATATCTTTTCTGAAACGAAATTTATCTAATTTGAAACCATTGGTACGAGTTCTTTCGCTATCACTGAGCTTTAGTACATTTGTCATGTCCCCTTTGTTAATCCCACTAACCCACGTGAACACCTCTATCATATCCCCTCTAACTCTGCGTCTCTCTAACGAATGTAAGCCTAATTTCTTCAACCTTTCTTTATACGGAAGATTTCTAATATTATGGATCATTTTTGTCATTCTACGTTGTACTCTCTCCAATGAATCTATGTTCATTCTGTAATAAGGACACCAAAATTGAACAGCATAATCCATATGGGGTCTCACTAATGACAAGTAAAGTTTTAAGATAACATCAGCAGTTCTGTTACTCCCACTCCTTGAGATGAACCCGAGAATCCTGTTTGCCTTGTTTCGAACGCTTATACACTGTTGTCTAGGCTTCAAATCATTGCTAACAAACACGCCTAGATCTTTCTCACAATTCGAGTTTTCTAATTCCACATTAGCTAGTTTATATTTAACATTTGTATGCATCTTCCCTATCTTTAATACCTTGCATTTGTCAATGTTAAACTTCATCTGCCAATTTACTGACCATTCGTGTAAGGTATCTAGATCCCTTTGGAGGCACTCTATATCTCTATCTGAATCAATTGTTTTTCCCATTTTGGTATCGTCTGCAAATTTACTTATCCTACTAGTTATACCTAAATCAAGGTAATTTATGTATATAACAAACAACAGAGGACCTAATACAGATCCCTAGGGGACACCACTTTTGACTGCTCCCCATTCTGACTTCGTACCATTTATGCTGACTCTCTGCTTCCTACCAATTAGCCATGACCTAATCCATCCCAACAACGCCCCACCTATTCCATGCGCCTCAACCTTTCTCATCAATCTCTCATGGGGGACTCTGTCGAAAGCTTTACTGAAATCTAAATATATTATATCATATGACTTGTCATTATCTACTGCTTCATATACCTCTGAGAAAAAACTAAGCAAATTAGTAAGGCAAGAACGTCCCTGAGTGAATCCATGCTGAGAAGAATTTATTAAATTAAATGTATCTAAGTGGTTTCTAATTTTACTAGCAATAATTGACTCTAGTAGCTTTCCTATGATTGATGTAAGACTAATGGGACGGTAATTGGATGCTATTGATTTGTCACCTTTTTTGAAGATCGGAACTACGTTTGCAAGTTTCCAAGCTTCTGGAACTATACCTGTCTCCAATGACTTGTTAAATAACAATGTTAATGGGTAACTTAACTCATCCCTACATTCTTTTAATACTCTAGCATATACCTCATCAGGACCAGGCGATTTATGAGGTTTCAGTCTGTCAATTTCCTTAAGCACATCATTTCTACTTATAGTAACCGTACTTAACCTATTTTCTATACTATCGCTATATACCTTACGGACTTCTGGAAACTGTGCCAAATTTTCATTAGTGAAAACGGAAAGAAATTGACGATTTAATGTACTGCACATTTCTAAATAATTTTCTGTCATTTCTCCTATCGAAGTTTTATGGGGACCAATTACATCTCTAACCTTGGATTTATATAGTTGGTAAAAAGCTTTAGGATTATTTTTTGAGTCATTGGCAACCTTAATTTCATAATTTCTTTTTTCTTTCCTAATATCCTTTTTTACCTGTCTTGATAGATTCTGATAGTAAGCAAGTAGGTGAATTTCGCCTTTTCTAATTTTTCTATATATTCCTCTCTTTTGTCCTAGAAGATATAATAGTCTATTATTCATCCATTTGGGTTGGTTCTGTGTTGATCTAAATTTTCTTTTGGGGATGTATTTATTTTGTGCATTGAATACTGACTTGATAAAATTATCGTATGTATCTACCAAGGTTGACGTCTCTTCCTGACTTAAGATGACAGGTGCCTGAGAAGGGGTACACTCATTTGGACACCTGGATCGACTTAATTTTTTGACCATAGGGTCCGCTAATAGGGTTCTTCTTAACCCACCATAATTGGCTTTTCTAAAGTCAGGTATTAATGTTGTATTCTCTCTGGTATTACCTTTCCATTGTATATTAAAATACACAGAATTGTGGTCACTATTTCCTAGGTGGTCCCCTATCTCTACATTATTTACCATATGTTCATTGTTACTGAAAACTAAATCGAGAATATTATTACCTCTAGTCGGCGTATCTATGAATTGAAATAAAAAACTATCTTGTACTACCTCTATAAACTCCTCAGAATCAGAGTCTATTTGATGCTGCCAATCTATATTCGGAAAATTAAAATCCCCCATAATGCACACATTGCTAAACCTTGATGCCATTTTAATTTCCTCCCATAATGACGTTCCGTCATTTCTACTCATATTTGGCGGTCTATACATAACTCCAATAACTATGGTCTCACTACCTTCGTTAACCTCTACCCAAACACTTTCATTATCGTTATTTAGTCTAATACCTGATTTAATACAGCTTTTTAATGTACTCCTGACAAACACTGCTATACCGCCACCCCTCTTACTTGTTCGGTCATATTTAAACAAACTATATCCTGGTATATCAAATTCTGCTAAAAAATGCCTGGTTTCTGTATTAATCCACGTTTCAGTTAGCGCTATTATGTCTATATTTTCTTTGCTAACAAGGGCTCTAAGTTCGTTCATTTTGTTACATAGACTCCTACAGTTTGTGTAATATACTCTCAATTTACTCCTTTTCTTTATACCTAATTTACCTTTGTTTTTAGCGACATTTCCATCTTCCGTTGCACCATCACTACTATCATTTGCATTATAGTCATCATTTTTAGCATGAGACTGAATATCCTTATCGCTTTCGCCTGACGCTAAAATTGTTCCATTTAACCTCTCATTTACACTCTCAATATTTCTGTTCAAAACCCCACAACCACCCTATCTAAAGAACTAGCTAATGTAGAAACCCCTAACCGTGAAAGATGAACCCCATCCCTTGCGTACATCCCATCTCTCCCATAGAAACTATCCCAGTTATCAATGAATGGTATTGCTTTTTCTTTGCAATATTTCTCCAAACGGCAATTGACACCAATCGCCCTGGATGTCCATTCCTTGGGAACTCCTCTTCTGGGTAGGATACAATGTACTACAGGGATCCCTCCCTTCATCCTAACTTTATCTAACACATCCCGATACTGCTGCAGCAGTTCCTCACTTCTACCCTTACCAACATCGTTACTCCCGGCACTGAGACAGATAATGGGGTTATCTCCACTATCTTCCAAGATGTGGTCCATCTTCTCTAAAACCTTCCCAACTCCATGGCCAGGCAGACACACAACCTTCCTAAGTTTAGTGCGGGTAGCCCTAACTAAATGTCTTACCATGGAGTCGCCCACAATCGACACAGACTTACCTTCTCGGGACACAGACTTACCTTTCCCTCGGGAGGATCCAGCAGCTGCAGTTGGAGAACCCCCGGTGGTGGCAGAAGCTCCCTTGGTGGTGGTGGTGGTGGTGGTGGAGGTAGTGGTGGTGGTAGGTAGCACAGCGTCAGAGGTTGGAGCTGAGTCGGCGGCAGGCACTTCGGTTATCCCTCCCTTATCCTGACTATCTTTTCCCTCACATTCGTCTCGCAAAGGAGAGAATGTATTTGTCACACTCATACCTATTCTACTATCCTGCTTCTTGAGTGTGACTTTCCCATCCGTATTTTTAACAACCTGCCATGAATACAATTTTTTATCAACTTCCTCCCTTTTCCCCTTACTTGACTTTATTTCCTCTTGGCTAAGCTTGAAAGCTAGATTTTCGTCTTTAATCAAATCCACTTCCCTCTGAAGTTTAACATTAACCTCCCTTAGAGCCAAGACCTCTTCCTTCACCACAACCATCTCCTCTCTTACCTGGAGAATAAGATGATGCAGATCAGTTAGAGACTCGCACTCCATACCTGCCATGATCCCAATAAGCTTAGCGAGGAGCAAGAAACGAAGTACAGAAAAACAAAAACAAGTAAACTAACAGCTAAAAACTGAGCTATAACACTTTTATATAACACGAGTGCACTGCCCCCAAACACAGGTAGGTGTAATGGTCACTAAAGGTCACTGGTAAGTGGTCCGGGCAGGAGCTCAGATTAACACAACCTTCTCCTGTCACTGACTGAACTAGACTATGGTTTCTATCCGTCCATCTGTGCCATTATCTTTAATTTCCTTTCTCGCCGTTCCATAGTTGCAGTTGTGGATGGCCATCACTCTCCTCCTCAACCTATCAACTCCTGTGTCTCACAGGGGTCAGTCCTTTTTTAATTTATCTTTCTAATATTCATTAATGATCTCCTCAACTGTTCCTCCAGTCACATCCACTCATATGCTGATGACTCTACCTTACACTATCCAACTAGTTTTTCACAACAACCCAACATGCAACCACTCCAAAACTCTCATAACAGGGCCTTGGCACGCCTATCTTCTGATCTTTCGACTATCTCTGATAGGGGCAGAGAAAACCTTGTTACTTTCAATGATTCCAAAACTCAATTTCTCAATCTGTCTATTTGTCACAACCTTCCAGAAGTTATCACTTACTCTTCAACTAAGTGTGCTCAACTGCCTCCGGGGCATCTTTACCCCTACACAGCTTCTTGCTCTGTACAGGGGCACAATGCATCCATGTATCGAGTAATGTTCGCAGATGTGGGAAGATCCTCTCACACAGCACTTCTACACAAAGTAGAAAAGAAAGCCTTTAGTCTTATTAACTCACGTCCACTCTCTGCAATCTCACTCTCTTCGCCACAATTTTGCATCTCTCTCTACTCTACGGCTTTTATATAAAGCAGTGTTCCTCAGAGCTCTCTCAGTGTATACCACCTCCTCTACGTAGAGTACGTAGCAACCAACTTGTAACACAATCCCACCCCTACTCTGTGCAACTCTCCAATCCAAGAGTGTAATGATATTTCGAACCTGTTGAATTATTCAACAGCCTAACTCTGGAACTCTTGCCCTGAACACTTTTGCCCTCATCCTATGACTTAAATTACTTGATTATACCTATTCTAAAGGATTTCATAGGCTATTCATTGTTAATGATAAAGTTAACACAACTTACTCTTGTCTAAATTGATCTTAATAGAGTTAGTGATGTGGTGTGGTGCTCTAGGGTCTAGCGATATAGTAAATGGTGGACCATGACCCTGGCGCCAATCATCAGGGTCCCCAAGCTTCACTCTGGCCACCACCTGAGGCTCACTGTTCTCAATCACTTCCACATCTCGCGGCTCTGCTAAAAATGGTGCATTGTCATTCATGTCGGTCACGTCTACCTGGGAGAACAAGGTCATGTATTATATTCCATGCATGCAGTATGACTGGTGACAGTTTTGTATATATGCACAAAATCAATTTATCTATTCAAATAAATATATTGTATTAAACATATACCGGTATAGTATTTTCAATATATATATGAAATTTGTATTGACATCGCTCGAATATCACCTATAAGCATCAAACAATTTTATAATATGAAGTGATGACACAATAAAGAATACTTGTTGGTAGCATGTGTTCGTCAATATAAATTATATACAGGCTTTAAACTGTGTCGCCATGAGCTAAGATCTCGTCTTCTGTTAATTCATGTTGCTAACTAGTCAACAAATTTCCGTTGACATGGCCTGTTCCTGATGCTGCATGGCCTAACATTATTATTATAATTAATTATGATAATGATAATGACAATATTTATTTGGTCCATAGAAATACAGGTTGGTTAAACAAAATATTGTAACATGACCTAGCTCTTTGATGAACACGTTCACTTTTTAAGAGCTAAAGTAGGTACAGTATATACATACTTTTAATATTTAACCCATTCCCTGCGGGTGAAATTCTGGAATGCATAGGCAATTTACAGCAATTTCCAGGCTTTAAAAGCCTGTAAAAAACGTAGAAATCGAGTGTCACTGGGCGGAAGCATGAGGGACCTCCCTCAGAGCAGCCAGCCGCTCACTGAGCGAGACTGTGTCTCGCGCGGATGTCTCACAACAGTGTTACCGAGCGAGCGAGAGCTAATAATTAGCGAGTTTTCCCGAATGTCTATGGCAACGCTGCGGGTGAACCCCGCCACCTACAAAGCTCGTTCTGGTCTCATTTTGAAGCTATTTTCGCCTAGTTTTCGGCAGAATACTGTTCATTTAATGCAGAAGTTTGATTATCCATTCAGGAGTGCCTGAATATGCCCTAAATAGCGCAAACAAGCCTGCAGCGTAAGTGTTAAAAACCCCCCAGCATACTTTGACACCAAAATTGAACAAATTGGTTTGAATAGGATTATTATTTAATCTAGTAAAAATAAATCTGGCTACATTAAATTCATATATTTTCACCAACCCACAAATTAACTTACAAATAAAACGTGTGACGCTCACCGCTTCCCCCAGAACCGCATGGCTTACTCGCTAAGACTCGCCAGGGCAGAGAATGTAGCTACAGTCTACCTATCATTGTGTACTTTCCTTCTCGAGAAAGCTTGTGTTGCAGACAGTTCAGAACTGTTCTTTGTTTTCGTCTGTCACAATCCTTTCTATTTTATTTAGTCAATTGAAAGTATTGCGTTAAGTAGTTGAATGATGGGAAGGCGAGCGGGAGAGAGAGAGAGAGAGAGAGACCAGGTGGTGTGACTTGGTGGTGAGTGTGGCGCGTGGCTGGCCCCTTTACATAGGCCTCGCGGGATTCGTTGCCTCTTGCCTAACACGGCCTACTAGGCGGCTGCTTACTGGGCGACTGTCGCGTGCCCTCGTGCCATTCCTGCGAACTGGGACTCCAGCCATGCGGTCCCTGGAAATACCCTGGTCAGATCCGTCCCAGACAGCATACTCTAAGCATCTCCCATGAACTGTTCCACACTCTTGTCTTAGAATCTTGCTCTCCTACTGCCTCTATCATTTCCACTACTTCCTCACCTTTTATTAATATCAATCCCCCTCTGGTTCCCTGCATCCACACCTTGAATTGGTGGCCAGACTGTATTATATGCTGGATCTCACATTTCTTATGTACTAGGCTAAGGTTGAAGATAGTCATTGTCTTTTTGGGAGATTGTATTGCTCGGACTGTCTCCATCAATCACTAATGTTTCTACAGGGTTAAATAATGCTAGACTAGGGATCAGGTACCTTGCTGTTGGTGTTTTCACTGTGTGTAGGCTACTTTTGAGCTGCACGACACTACGGATTCTGTGGGTTACCTGGGTGGATCTTTTGTCTGTGTACCTTGGAGTTTAGACCGTGTAGTGCGTGAGGGCTGCTTGCCTAATCCACCCAACACTGTTCTAACTCTATTTGCTTTTACTTTTGAGGGTCGCCAGGAGGATACTCGATACTTGTGATCGAGAATCCTCAAGAGAGCACCCCTTCATATTAACGTAATCAGGCCGCACAGACCCAAGGTCCACACTAGGCTAGGAGCTGCCTTGCTCCACCAGAATTCTGTACCTTTGCGCATCCCAGCTAGACTTTATTAACCCGGGTAGACATTAGCTGGATTAGATCATATACTCTTTTATGCATACCCATTATTTCTACACAAGCATTTTGAGGTCTAGGTTGCTGTAGAGAGACACAACCAGCATAGACCGGTTTTGTTAATAGGAGTACTACTTTTTTCGTGGCGAGCATTATTACTGTTGCACCGCTTATAATATTCTTGTGTCCAATAACATTATAGGTCCAGCCTTTTTGTGTATTTAGCCTACACGTGCATTGTCCTGCCTCCTGCTATTTTGTGGTTCCATTTCCGATACGTTCTTCTTAGTAGCATCCGACATTATTCAGAAGATTCCTTTGTTCGGTGCTTGAGGACTTTACAACACTTTCTTTCATAAAGGAGTGACAGATATTATTGATTAAAGTAACGTTAAGTAAACCTTCTTCTTGTTTGCATTAGATCACTCTTGTGATTTAATTAAGTTAACTATCTTTTCCTTGTGTACCATAACTAAGCAACCATATGTTATAGGTAATAGGCTGTTTCAGAGAACATCAGCCTATAGTAGAAGCACATAGATACTGAGAGTTAAGATACCCTGCTATCGCAGATATAACTCTGGAGGGTATATGTGTTCTTTGTTCGACGGGATTATATATCAGGGGTTGGATCTAGCGTTTCCGTTGTTGCATTTATGCCAGTCTAGTCCAATGTATAAGAGCCACTGATTTATACGAGACCCGTTCGTAACAAACGTATTAATTAAATCAATGAAACTAATGAATATAATTTATGTGGTATTCAAAGAATTCGAACCTAGGATACTTACACCGAAATTCCGCGCACTTAGCATTACGCTACCAAGTGTTGATGGGCTGGTCTATCAGTGGTGATCGGCTGGTCTATCAGAGTGAGAACTGAGCGATCTCTGCCATACCCATAGCTTACTCTGACTGTTCCTTTTACTTATATATTTTCTAGATCTCGAGTGATGGCGCCCATACCGTGGATTGACCTCCCAATCTACCAAGAATGGAAGCCAAAGCGTCACATTTTTCGTTGCCCCTCAACTTTCTCTTCATAATTGCTGAGGGGCACAGGGGTCCGCATCTCAGCCTGGCCAGGTGGACTCTGTCCTCGCGAGGAAGGGAGGATTCAGAAGGATGGATTTCAGGAGGTGGGGGCTTTGGTTTCCCGGGCGTTTCTGCACCCTCCTCAGCTCCCCGCCATGGAGTGGCTTCGGTCACCCAGGCTTTATTGTGGTCGGCAGGGAGGGTTCTGTGGGGGCGCTCGGTTATGGCCTTGGCCATGCTCGGGGCCTTGGGGCTGTTCGGCCAGGCAGCTTGGGGAACAACATCAACATCAACAACAACAACAACGCTACCAAGATAGTTAAAGGTGTATGCATAAGTCTACTACATATTATTTATTCTGGAATACTGAATATTAATCTAAGCGTGAACATATACCCAACTGCACTATGGTAGCCTAATGATTACATGAATGGAAGGGGTAATTGATGGGGCACTTAACCACAAGGGAAGGCCTCGCTACACTGCAACACAAACGAAAGAAGTGATCAAGGGCGAAGAAATAATATGAGGACTGTGATTATTTATTTGAGCCTAACTATCTATCTATCTATCTATATGCTCAGGCCCAATCCCCATTTTGGGGGTAGCCGACTCAAGACAGAGCAAGAACAGGGAAAACACAAAAACAACATAAAACAAAAAATAAACACAGATAAAAAACACAAACTCACACACATCCAGGTCACCCAGGAAAAGACCCAGAGACCAGGGTTACCAAGGTCGCTCCAGCACTCCCCCGGCCCCTGACCACCCGGAGAGGTTCCGATCTCGGCAGGCAGACATGCAGCGGAGCCAAAGCCACAAGCCCTCCCACCACACTTCCAGGCACACCCTTCATATTAATCGTCCCCCCGGGCCAGGCGCCTGATGGACTATTATCTAGTCGAACTTGCGCCCGACCCCTTACTCCAAATGACCACGTGTTCACTCAACTATTCACAAGCATTCTCCATTCACTCCTGTCCACCACCACTGCCCCTGCCTGATCTATAGTCATTCCTCTATCATCCAAAGCCTTTCTTACACAGTCTCTCCATCTCAATGGGGGGTCTTCCTGCCCTTCTATCTCCCCTTGTACCTGACTCACATATTCTCTTTGAGCCTAACTATTTAAAAGATGTTTTTTAAGACTAATCTTGGAACTGGGAACTGGTAGGGAACAGAAAACCATTGTGCCTTGATAACAAATATTGCGTTAAGACTGAGACGAGGACATAAACTAAGTGAGCAATATTTCTTTTTGGATATCTCCTTGGTGAGTGGGTACAAAGTGGATACAATGGTTAGAATTATGACTTAATGCACTTATAAACAAAGAACACTTTAATGTATTTATTTCACGGATCTTGAGTTTTTTGTTGTATAATGCAGCATTGCTGTGTTCACAACGGTTTAATCCTTCAATTATTCGTATTATTCTCTTTTGAAAATGTTCTAACTGTTTAAGAGTAGGATTGTTTGCTGCTCTCCATATTGTTTGACAATAAACCCAATATATATAAACTGATGAGTTATGTATAATATATTAACGAATGCTTACTTAATGCATGTCTAGTTTGATACAAAATGACACATTTTCTTGATACCTTGTTTCTTACATACAGAACATGCTTAACTCGTAAAGTTCGAAGCTATGGTAGTTCAAACCATCTCACCAGGCTAAGGTATTTGGCTCTATTCTGACGAAAACCGTCATATGTATGTATCATTGTTTGTTTGTTTGTTTTGTAGATGTTTAGGTGACAATCACCACGGTCGATCTGGGGATCCGCCGCTGATGAGCTCGTCCTGGAATCTTTACGACTCTGAATCTTACGATTCTGTACAGGACTGAACATGCCATTTTTATCGGCAATAGCTCAGAGAAGTGTTGAGGGGGGAGAAGGGGTGTTGGAGAGAGAGGAAGGTGTTGGAGTGGCTTTGTTATGTGTGTTTTGTCTGTATACGTCGTCAGGATGTCCCCTGACTGGGTACAAGCATGTGAAACATGCTAGGACGTACTACCGCATCCACTAAATGTCTGCCGTGGCAGGGATTCGATCCCGGGTCTTTCAGTATATATAATTATGAAATTATGTATTGTGCCATTGTACAAGGGGAAGGGAGATTGGCAGGAGTGTTCAATTTATAGAGTTATTAGTTTATTATCAGTGGTTGGAAGCTGTATGGCAGGGTGTTGATAGCGAGGATAATAAAGTGGACGGAAGTTGCAATAGGAGAAAAACAGTACGGTTTTAAGAGGGGAAGATGGTGCGTGGATCAGATTTTTGCAGTAAGACAGTTATGCGAGAAGTATTTAGAGAAGCATAAGGAGATATTTTGGGTTTTTATTGATTTGGAAAAAGCGTACGATCATATGGATTGTGAAGTAATGTGGAAGGTCTTAAGGATTTATAAAATTGGAGGAAATTTGTTAAAAGCAGTTAAGAGTTTTTATGAAGGGAGTAGAGCGTTTGTTTGAGTAGGAAATGGTGAATCGAGTGAATGGTTTGAGGTAAATGTAGGTTTGCGATAGGGTTGTGGATTGTCACCATGGCAGTTTAATATGGTTATGGATGGCGTGGAGAGAGAGGTGAAAATGAAAACTATGGGAAGAGGATTGGGTTTAGTAGGAAAAATGGTAGAGATTTGGAGTTGAATCAGTTGCTGTTCGCTGATGACACAGCGTTGGTGGCGGATTGTGAGGAGAAACTGCAGCGGGTAGTCAAAGAGTATGGTGTGGTTTGTGGGAGGAGGAAACTGAAGGTGAACGTCAATAAAAGATAATTAAAATGTGTGTAATAGGGGTGATCGTAGGGTGAATCTAGATGTGAGACTGGATGGGGAAATATTGGAACAAGTAGAGTTTTTTAAATATCTAGGAGGAACGATAAGCAGGAGTGGAGGTATGGAAATGGAGGTAAAACAGTGTGAAGGAAGGAAGGTTTTCGGAGCAATGGGAAGTATGTGGAAGACGAGAAATCTCGGAATGAGAGTAAAAAGTGCAATGTATCAAGGACTTGTTGTGCCAATAGTGATGTATGGGACTGAGACATGGGCTCTGAAGGAAAAGGACAGAAGAAAGCTGGATGTGATGGAGATGAGCTGCTTGAAGATTATGAGTGGAGTTACTCGTAGAGACAGATTGAGGAATGAAGAGATACGTAGGAGAGTGGGGCAGCAGGCACATTTGTCGGCCAAAGTGGACATAAGGGTGCTGAGCTGGTATGGTCATGTTGAACGAATGGTCTGTATTAAAATCATTCTTTGTAATAATATTAATGATGAGTGACACTTTCTATAACTTTATTATGATGACTATTATTTATCTTTGTATGTAATTTGTATATATATTTAGTTTAGACTTCTCTATTTACTATATTGCCACCCACCCACCCACCCACCCACAAACCCACCCCCCCACCCACCCTGCCCTCTTGTTCTGCCCTCTTTCCTCCTCCCCCTCCCTCTTCTCCGTCCGAAAAGAAATTGTTGACCGGAAAAATCTTTTGGTGTATGGCATTGGCCTGATGAAGCTATTTGCAAAACGTTGTCATTAAAGTGCTCTTCCTCACATGGTGTTTATTTTCATTCTGTCTACTTTTCAAAGTATATTTTTATCAAGATGAAAAGCTTACAAAGAGAATATGTGAGTCAGATTCAAGGGGAGATAGAAGGGCAGGAAAACCCCCATTGAGATGGAGAGACTGTGTAAGACAAGATTTGGATGATAGAGGAATGACTATAGATCAGTCAAGGGAAGTGGTAATAAACAGGAATGAATGGAGAATGCTTGTGAATAGATGAGTGAACACATGGTCATTTGGGGGAAGGGGTCAGGTGCAAGTTGGACTAGATAATAGTCCATCAGGCGCATGGCCTGGAGAGACGGTTTATATAAAGGGTGCGCCTGGAAGTATGGTGGGCGAACTTGTGGTTTTGGGTCTGCTGCATGTCTGCCTGCCGAGATTGGAACCTCTCCGGGTGGTCGGGCGCCGGGGGATTGCTGGAGGGACCTTGGCGACCCTGGTCTCTGGGTCTTCTGGATGACCTAGATGTCTGTGAATTTGTATATTTTTTTTGTGTGTGTGTTAATTGTTTTCTGTTGTGTTGTCCCTATTCTGGCTCTGTCTTGAGTCGCGCCCCGCCCCCCCTCCCCCCAAAAATAGGAAAACTGGGGATTGGGCCTGAGTATATAGATAGATAGACTTATCCATAGGTTCCTATTTTGCTTTTATTATGAACATATGAACATTTAAGAACAATAAAAGAAGTGGGAATAGCATTTGGGGGGTGAAAAAGACGTATTATTGCCGTCCGGTCGTATCATGAGGGGAGGGCTGGGGCAGCGAATTACCTCCCTCCCCGAGCTGTAGAGCGATACTGAGGCCTTGCATCTCTGTTGCAAGTATCTCTAGCTGCCTCGCCTGTGTTAAAGAGACCGCGTGAGGGAAATTTGCGCAGAAAATTAAAAGGGGGATTAACCCTTCTTGCCCGGGCAGCATTTCTAAATGTTGATAGTCTTACTCGGGCGATCTGGCCAAAAAACGGTGTATGTATACATGGGCCAATTTTTGTTAATTTAATAATAATAATAATAATAATCTTCTGGTTACTTATATAGCGCCCGTATCTCCTCCTTCGAGGATTCACAAGCGCTTGGCTTTCTTTAGTCTACCAGATACCATTACCCATCCCCCTTGCTCATGGGGAGATGGTAACCGCCGGCTGTATCCCAGAAAAACTTTTCAATCTGAGCGGGGATTGAACGCGAGACCTTCAAGATTGGAATCAGGCACGCTACCAACTGAGCCAGCCGGACGGCTAGAGCTAGAGAATTGACACAAATCTCAAATCGGAGAACGAATTCCCAAGTTAGAACCTCGAAACCGTGAAAATATCACATTTTAGCGGTTTTGAGGTTCGAACTTAGGCGTTCGTTTTCCGGTTCTGGGTCCCTTACTGCAAAGTTCCATTTTCATGTCATTCCAGATCTACTGTAGTCTATGTCTCACCTCATCACACATTGCTTTGTTTTGAGTGCCATTGGGGTGTTTTAAATTTTTGTTTGTGCTCTGGATCTATTGAGGATGGTCGCAGTGCACCACAAAAACCTTTATTGAGGACGGTTGCCATTTATGGGTTAATCCTGAGTATTTTGTTGTTAAGAATTATTCCTAAAAATTTAGCTTTGGTTAATTCTTTTATTCAAGAATTACTCTAGAACCTGAATAAATTCATATTTTTTCACCACACCACACATTAACTTACAAATAAACCTAATTCATGAAATCAATGAAACTAATGTATATACGTGGTACGCCACATATATACGTGGTACGCCACATATACTGTCCTTAAATGTCTTATGCCTACAGACTAACATATGAAGTTTACAAATGGTCAAATACTGTCTTCTGTAAAGAGTACATTTCAATATGTCTGTTAAGGTTAGAATGTCATTAACCCAACAAGCGCGATAAGCCTCACGGAAGAGATTCTATAGTAAATGCGATAGGTCTCACGGAAGCATGAGCATGAAAAAAAAAACTTTCAAAACGCCCCATGGGCTCTCAAAACAAAGAAATACAGGATTAGACAAGATAATTTCTCTCTAGTACCTCCTAACATTCATCCACATGTGTCCCCCACCCCACGTCCCCTCCTTTTCCACCTTCCTCAATTATCAGCTATTTTTCCTCTTATTTCCCTCATTAATCGGTTATTTTCCGCGCAAATTATTCTCAGGCGGGCTGGGAGACGGTAGAGAGTCATTTAGAGACCCTATAGCAGTGTGAGATCTCTCCCGGGGAGCTCAGTTGGTTGCAAGATGTTGCAGAGGGAGCATGTATGTCTCTCGGCCGGCGGACCCAGAATACGACCGGGTGGTGAAAATATATGTTTTTCACCCCCCAATTGCTCTTAACACTTTCTTTATCACTCTTCAAGGTTCATATGTTCATCATATAAGTCAAATAAATGCACATGGAGAAGAAATAATGCTTTAGGCCTATATGGTAAATATAGCAAATTGTGTCAGAATCGAAGGGTAGAAATTATGCCTCCTGGTCAATTTTCACTACATCATTTTCTCATTCTGCAGGTTAATAAAAATAAAAATAATGCAGGGCCAAGAATTGATCCATGTGGGACACCTACATTTATATTTTTCATAACTGATTATTCTTTGTGATAATAAATTTACTGCTTGCAATTGGATAAATTCCATAAAACTAGTTTAACTAGACCACTGAGCTCTCCAAAAGAACTCTCATAGGGCTGGCCCGAAGGATTAGAACAAGGACAACTAATCAAGATGAGATGACCCCCTGCCTAGGCAAACTCTTTCGTCTCTGTCTCTTTTCTAACGTCTTTCCTTCTTGCTGGAAGTTTGCTCTCATTCAACCTCTCCTAAAGAAGGGTGACCGCTCTCAACCCTCCATCTATCGTCCAATTTTTCTCATCTCTTGTATCTCTAAGTTGTTAAAGCTATTTTTGCTTCCAAATGTCTTAAGCATTTCCCGCCAGTATGGCTTCCTTAAGGGTCGCTCTACTGGTGATCTTCTTTCATATCCTACTAACTCTTGATCATCCAACTTTCGGAACTTCGGTGAGACTTTTTCTGTTGCACTAGAGTGACTAGACATATCGAAGGCCTTCGATAGAGTCTGGCACAAATCTTGAATTTCCAAACTGCCCTCCTTCGTTTTCTGTCCCTCCATCTGTGCCTTTATCTCTAATTTCCTTTCCGGCCGTTCCATAGCTGCCTTAAAGCCCTCATACCATGACAAGAAGCGTAGTACTGGGGGATGGGGGAGAGGGGATGGGTTGGTGAGGCGGAGGGGGAAATAAAGTAATACTGAACCAACTTGGTGTACTGCCACGAACATCATAATGTGATAATTTGTCAGCAATATTTTGAGATAAACTGTGTCGAATGCTTTGGATAAATCTAGGAATAGAGTGAGTGTAAATTTATTCTTATCAAAGAAGCATGATATATGGACCATGAAAGACATTAAAGCTGTTTCTGTTAATATCTGACTATGGAATCCGTGCTGGTTTTTGGAAAGAATATTGTTTTGATCAAGAAATTCAATTAGTCGGTTACAAACTGGTCCATTACTTTATTTAACCTCTAAACTGCGAGTATCCTTTCGAAATACAACTTAACAGGCTTACAAAAACATTTCCATTGTGCACACGGCCTTCATACTTAGGTGGTGCATGATAATACTCGGTAACTCAAGGTTCAACAGGCCACAAAACTCAACACACCATAGACTGCATGGCAGCCATGGGTGAGAGACGTACTGCTCCGTTCAGCGATGGCCATTAGTTTGGCGAGGCGAGGGAAAGAGGACGAGCACGGAAGAGGGACCGTGAGGGGGAAATCAGTTGTGGTTTGGAGGGGGAAATCAGTTGCGGTTTGGAGGATGACACTCTACTCTGCAACCACACCGCCACATGCCTGCCATGAGTGCACATACACATGTGTGACGTGCTTCTCGTGCACAATGAGCACTCTCTTTCACCCCCATGCCAGGCCCAGAGCCTCACACAACTGCCCAAGCACCCTTCAGTAGCATGACCTCCTCACACCGAATAATGTTACATCTTTTCTTTCACATATTTCTGCTTTATATCAGGCTACATCCCATTCCTATACCTTCAACACATCGTCCCCTACTTTATATTGCTACATGGGAAGCATATGCCCCACGGCAAAAAACATTGTAATGACTCTAATGAAGGTGCTATAAAGCCATTATGTGTATTAGCGGAGTTAAAGGGATATGCTTACATGGGTCAACCACAAAACTTCTGGCCGCTGCTACAGGAAAATCAGATTGTCTAGGAATGTAAAAATATTCAGGGTAGGTGCAGACTTCTCTTTCAAAGACGTTAATGGTATTTTCCTGATATTCTGTAACTCCCATCAAAACCGTCAATCTGACACTTAAGACATGTGCCTTTCCGTACCAATACTAGCATTTTATAGGTTAATGCTGATAAGACAGAGATTGGTGTGCGGTTTTCGGGGATATTATTTGCGCCTGATATATGAATTGGTAATATTCTGGCCAGTTTTAGTTCATCTGGGAATATCACACTTATACAGTATATAAGATAAATAATTACAGTAATGACAATACATGTAAAGAACGTACAGTGAGCGTGGCTGTGGCTGTCCTGGGTGGGGTACCGTGGTCCACCGCCCACACCAACACAGTATGGGTGGTATCTGTTTCACGATCCATGCTGCCCAACAGTCGCACTGCTCCGCCCTCGTCCACCCCAAACTGGCCCAGTGGGTCACTGGACTCTGATATACTGTACCGTACAGGAATGTAGCCGGCCTGCGAGGAAAAACATTATTGAAAAAGAACCTTGTTATTCATGATGCGATACTAGGCAACTCTCCTTATATAACCAAATGCCCATATTATTTTCTTCCTACATACACTTTGGTAACTTAAAATACACCTTTGAGCAGATAGCACACATAATATTGGTCTCTCTCAAATGTACACTTAACCCTTGCAGCCCCAGGGTCGAGACATTGCCGAAGGTTATTTTTGAAACGCTCAGCCCCAGAGTCGTTATTGTACCGAAGGCTATTCTCACCCTTATTTACCCCTGTTATAGGGCTTGTAGAGGTTTGATATTCATATGGGAACTACTTTAGGATACTGCGCAACAAAAGCAGTAGTTGGCAACTCCCTAAAAACGGCTGGGCAGGCGTGAGGCGGGACCCACCAGTACACGATCCCTTGCGAGTGACACAGTATGTCTGACTGCCATACCTCGCACCTCACACCGTGTAGTGAGTGTTGGGGAGGTGATATCAATGTATTATATTACCAGGATAGTGCTACAGAATCATCTAATGAAGAGTCTGATGAGGATTATCAGCCACCACTGGAGAAGATAGAGAAAATCCCATTGTTCCAAAACAATACTCCAATTTATTGCTCCTTGTGTCAAGGCGCCACAGCCAGTGTCTCTAAGACTAGTTTTTCCCCCTCCCTCTCCCAGACTGTGATGTGGCCGTGTTTACCACAGAGTCTCAGGGACTAACACACCCTTGAACACTTACAAGCTGCCTTTAACGCCTTACGAGCGGGCCCATCAGTAACTTCTACTACCCGCCCAGCGGGTGGTTTTACCCTAAACGACCTTATTTCCATGCTATTTTTCATGCATAAACAAAAGCCAGAGCGTAATACAATTATATATCCCTGAAAGAACGTTAATTGAGCTTTCCAAAGACACCAGAACCATCCTTCTACGACCACTGGTTCTCTTGTGTTACGACCGGGACTCGTATAAAACAAGGGCTCTTAATCATTGGACTAGAAAGGCACACAGCCACAACGGTAACACTAGATCCAACCCTCGAACTTATAATGCCAGCGCACAAAATCACCTATACCCTCCAGAGTTAAATCTGCGATAGCGGGGTATCCTATAACTCGGTATAAATGCACTACTACTACAGGCTGATGGTCTCTGATACAGCCTGATCACAACATACAATTACGTTAATAATGTATACAAGGAAAGAGATAGAGAGCTTAATTAAATCACTGGAATGATTTAATGCAAACAAGAAGAAGGTATAATTAACGTTACTCTAAACAATAATAAACTATCACTCCTATATTAAAGAAAGTGAATGAAAGTCCTAAAGCATCGAACAGGAATCTTCTGAAGAAAGTCTGATGCTGCTTAAGATGATCGAATCGGATTTTGAACTGTTATATAAAGCAGGAACAAGATTATGACAAGTGTAGGGACATACAGTGTTAACTGGCACGGGAATAATAATAAATGCGCAATAGTATTATCTCCAACAACAAAAGAAGTACTTCCTCAGGCAACGCAAAAGCCTGCTCGGGTTGTACAACTCAACTACAACCAAGGCTTACAATCAACGTGAATAAAAATGCTGCATACATAACATAGGAGCTTATAATCTTAATCGGGTGGCTGATAGGCGAATAAAGTCTACCTGGGATGTAGTAGGCTAGGAAACAATGGCTGAGCAAGCGGCTCGTAGCCTAGCGAGGTCCTTAAGACTGTACGGCCAAATTACGTTAAATGACGGGGTGCTCTCTTGAGAGATCCAGATCGCTAGTATCTGGTTCTCTCCTGGCGACCCTCTCAAAGTCAAAGCAAAACGAGTTAGCACAGTGTTGGGTGGCAGAGGCAAAAGCCATCACTCGCAACACAGTGCTAAACTCACAAGGTACACAGTCAGAAAGACAACCTAGGCTTCCCACGTATCCGTTGCGATTGTACAGGTTCAACAAAACCTGGTACACATCGGAAATCACAACAACAATAGCCTCACCCCAGTCTAGCATTAAATAGCCCAGCAGACAACCAAGCAAAAAGGTAGGGAGACACCGCGAGTGTGTCGAACCTCTACAGACAAAATGTTAATCCCTCCAAAATATCTAACTAAGCATGAAATATCTGAGAGCTTCAGCATATAATACGATGGCCAATATCTGAAATCGTGCAGAACCAAAAGGGAGTTATGAAGTTAAATAGATTAGAAGCATAAGAGGCAAGAAGTTGAGAGAGAGAGAAAGTGTTCTATAGGTAGAAGTCGAGGACAGGTAGCAAGGGAGGTGTGAAGGGTATGCTGGTCAGGCAAGCTCTGAGCAAGGAAGACACAAAGGCAGCAGGGAGTGCGGGGGGACCACTTTCTGATGCGACAGGAGGGTGGTAAGGCGGCCAGCCATGCAGAGGGCCCGGCCGTGGCATGACGTCACCGAGACAACGTGTAACACTACGCGTTCTACCCTCTGTCTCCTGCACTTACTCAATCACACTCTCTAACTGATGATATATAATATAATGCATTGTCACAGGCGAAAATAAAGACCACTTCTGTACTGCCTGTGACATGACGATTCACAAGAAAGAAAGTACAACATTGTAGATAGACTGTAGCCAAATTCATTGCCCTAGCGAGTGTTAGCGAGTGGCCCAGCGAGCGGCTGAGCCCATGTGGCGTTCTACTGAGCTGCAGGCGTCACACCCCACCCAAGATATTAGACGCTCAACCATGAGCTCCATATCGGACAAGCAGAACCCCGATAAGACTCGCCACCCCTAACCACTTCGCAACAAAGAAGGCAAAGCTCAGTTCTCATCAACAACAAAAATTACAACCCCTCCCAACACAATAGCTTAATTCATACTGCTATGCTCCTAGAGCGAGCTTCTACTAGCCCAGCCTTCTGAGAGAAGCACAGGTTCGACTCAGAACTTCAGCTATAACATACTTAAAAAAATTATCTATTAAAGAAAGAGTTTTTATAGAATTTTCATTTTTAATATGTTTATGGCGGCTGCACTTACAGGGGTAAGCCTGATTTTTCTCCACTCTCAACACACACTGACTGAACGGCGAGGGTTCTCCTGCAAACAAAACCTCCCGTGACAAACAATCAGCCAAAACATTATTAGTGCCCTTAGCATGCCACACATCCAACTTGTGTTCCGGCAGCACAACAACACCTGACACTGATAAACTGCCCAGTTCATCACAAGACTGGCACTTCTCTTCGCTCTTTCCGGCAACGGGGCCTGCCAATAACCTTTCACTAGTTCTACCTTTGTGATTAGGGATGCAGCTCCGATGCGGTCTATGGTATCGTCAACTCTAGGTAGGGGATAGGCGTCTGTCAGGGATAATGCTTCTACACTCTTACAATCACCATACACACAGATCTTGCCACTCAACTCAGGTTGCAAACTCACTGGCAACGACCACTCACGATATCCTTTATCCCTCAGACCCTTTTTCCACAAGTCGTCTAGCTCTGTTTTCACGACAGGCTGTTGAGCAGGATTTATACGGTAGGGAATTAAACTGAGCCTTGCACTGTCACCAGCCTCCATGTCGGATTCTACCCCGTACATCAGGCCTGGAGAAGCAACAAACATGCGGATGCACTGCCACAGCCTAGTAAACAACTTATCTTGCAGAACAACATGCCTAGTGCCCTCCCACAACCCAGTCGAGACCGCAGCTTCTATCCTGTAGTCTCCCTCCTTCTCCACCTTCGTCCCTAGAACAGCCAGGTCATGAGAGGGACAATCAGTACCACCTGTGCAGTCACTCCCATAGTTCATTATTGCTAAGGCTTCCCCACCGATACCGTACATGCGCACCCCCGCATTCCTTACGACTACCTCTGCCTGCGCAGCATCACCGCTTTTAGCGACATGGCCAGATATAGTCGGTCTATGGTAGGGCTGTTGCATTCGACTAGAGCAGCATTGGGAGGCTATACGATGACCGGGCACATACATTCCACAGCCAACCTCACCAATCTGCTCAATGTCCTCCTTCTGACCACCACCCTTGGCAGCCATGGGTCGACCCTGACCTGACAACCATGTCCAAGCCTCGTCGCCCACCTTGAACCACCGAAACAATGAGGCTAACGGTCTCCCAACATTCACGTGACCTGCCCGCGGAACATCTTGCACCGCCTGAGCTGTGAGGCTCGGGGGCTCGGCACGACCAGTGGGGTATGAACCGAGCTGGTGGTGGAGAGCTGCACACTGCTGCTCAGGCAGGTGCTCTAGCGCTTCCACAGCCACCAGACGTGTGTCCCCCGCCCACTGCTCCGCCGAGACAGGACAATCCAAACTCTCCTCCACCTTTGCCCTACTGCCCCCCTCTCCTTCTCCTCCTTGGCCGCTGAAGACCAACGCAGAGACAGTAGGCTGTTCAGGTGGTTGCCTCACAAACTCCTCCAACAGGCATGACATGTTTCCCCGTCCTCATGTTCGATAGCCCCGTTCCCACAACTCTCCTCCAACTGGGAACTACTAAGTCGCGGAGTGCCATCACGCCCAACCATGTCACTAGGGGTGACAGGTTTTGGGGCCACTCCGGAGCTCACCTCTGAGTCAAGTACTAAGCCGCTAAGGAGAGCCGCTGGAGCAAATCTCACAAAACTCCCAACTTTAGCTTGCTCCTTCCGACCGTTCCTTCGCTGGACTAGAGACTAAGGAATAGGCTGTGACACTTTGGATGCTAGAGATCTAGTAACAACGCATGCCATAGGTTGTACTTTACACTCCTCTACCCACTCCTGTTCCTCCCTACTCACATCGGCCGGCTTCTCGGCAACGAGTAAGGGTGAAACCTCAGAAGTAGGATCCGCAAAGTCGGTGCCAAGAAGGAGGTCGACGCCCCCAACAGGCAAGTTCTCCACAATTCCCACATCCAACTCTCGTGTCACACCATCTACCTCCAGTTCCATCCTGACCAACGGGTATGACTTGATAGCATTGATACCTTGCACCACAACCACCCATGCCGCGTTTATTGGTCTACCAGTAAAGTTCTTCATCAAAGTCTGAGAGGTACCCGTGTATCGCAACAGCTCAACTCCATGCTGCTTACCAGCCCACTTCACGCTGCCACGCCCTCGATGGTCGCAAAAGACATCGCGGACAGGGTTCGAGCCTTCCGGATTCTTCTCCACTGGCTGTGTCCCAGCCTCTGATGTTATACCCCGGGCAAACTCAGACGACTTCGGGGACACCCCAATGTTGCGAGCCAAAGACACAACTGCATTAGGTAGTTTGCTTGGACAGGCTCTTGCAAAATGCCCCTTTTCATGACAATGAAAACACTCTAACTCCCCCTTGGGCTTCCCTTGAGGTGGGGAAGGGCTCTGACCCTTCTTAAACGGGACGGTATTAGGTTTATGGTCAGACTTAGTATCGTTGCTCTTGTTGTAATGGTTATATGGTGTATCACTGACTCGGGGGGGTGGAGTGTTGCGCCCCTTGTTACCTGCATCGTTCCGTTGTGCAGACCCGCACCCACGAATCAGTGACATCCGAAGGTCAGCCATCTCAGCTGCCTCCTGAAAAGTTTTCGTTTTTTTTTCTTTAAGATTCAATGTCAGATCGCCGCCCGTACACTTGAAAAATTGTTCTTGAAGCATCAGCTGTTTCAACTCCTCAAACGTCGATGCCTTCTCAGAACGCAGCCAGTTTCTAAATGCATCGGACAGATCCCGGGCATGCTCAAGAAAGGTGCACTCATGACCCTTCGTTACACCCCGGAACTTCAATCTGTACGTCTCTGGTTGCAACACATATGCCCGCAGGACAGCCTCCTTCAATACCTCATAATCGACGCAAGACTCCAAGGGCAACGCATCATATGCCTTGAGTCCTTTGCCAAACAACCTAGAGGAAACAAGGGCTGCCAACTTAACCCCGGGCCATTGGTGTTCCCGGCACTTCTTCTCAAAACGCATACAAAATTCGGTGACACCCGACTCGTCAAATACAGGGACTAACTAAAGAAGGTGCGATAAAGACTGATCAAGACCTCGATTCCTAAAACCGAGACACTGCCCTGTCGACTCCACCCGAGACTTCTCAAGATCTCTGTCTGCACAATACTTCGTAGCCTCAACCTGAAGCTCAGCCTTTCTCTCCTCAGCCTGAATCCTGACCATCTCAATCTCAGATTCATGCTTTCGTTGCTCAGCCTCATGCCTTCGTTGCTCAGCCTGCTGGTTAAGTTTAGCCATCTCAAGCTGGAAGATCATATCTGCAGTTAAACCTTGAGTAGGAGGAGATGCAACAGTTGGAGACTCACCCAAGTGCAAACCACGCTGCCAGTGACTATCGGCCTGCGGGAACGTACCCGGCTCCGGAGCCCGAGGGGGCGCCATGGTAGGAGTCGAGTGGAATGGGGGCTGGGCCGAAGGTGCCCCAGCTCCCGCTCCACCCGAAGCCCCATGCACCCCGCCGAGCACCCAGGCCACCAGGTCACCTCTCGTCATGCTGCTAGTGCCCACATGACCCATGACCATGGCCAGACACTGGAGACCATACCGATCAATCCCCGACACCCGGTCAACAGTAATAGGCATCTCCAGAAACTTCTTTGCATCCTCCTCACTAATTATAACTCTAATGCCTTCTAACAAACCCCGCTGCTGCACCTCAGAGCCTGCTTCCCGTACTGTGTCCTCACTGTACACTGATCCGTCGTCCGACATAGTGTCCACCGAAAATTCTCAACGTTTATATAAAAAAAAAAAAAGTACCTAAACTCTTATGTAGCACTATTCACTCCAAAATGCTTGAAGACTCTTAAGTGTTATACTACTTGCCAAAAAAAATCCACGTGTCCACTATATTCCTTTAAAAAAAAAAAAAAAAATGACCACAACACTCTTGCAATATTTCTCTAAGTTCACAAAATCCTCAGCAAGGTCGCCATTTGTTACGACCGGGACTCGTATAAAACAAGGGCTCTTAATCATTGGACTAGAAAGGCACACAGCCACAACGGTAACACTAGATCCAACCCTCGAACTTATAATGCCGGCGCACAAAAACACCTATACCCTCCAGAGTTAAATCTGCGATAGCGGGGTATCCTATAACTCGGTATAAATGCACTACTACTACTACAGGCTGATGGTCTCTGATACAGCCTGATCACAACAACATACAATTACGTTAATAATACATACAAGGAAAGAGATAGAGAGCTTAATTAAATCACTGGAATGATTTAGTGCAAACAAGAAGAAGGTATAATTAACGTTACTCTAAACAATAATAAACTATCACTCCTATATTAAAGAAAGTGAATGAAAGTCCTAAAGCATCGAACAGGAATCTTCTGAAGAAAGTCTGATGCTGCTTAAGATGATCGAATCGGATTTTGAACGGTTATATAAAGCAGGAACAAGATTATGACAAGTGTAGGGACATACAGTGTTAACTGGCACGGGAATAATAATAAATGCGCAATAGTATTATCTCCAACAACAAAAGAAGTACTTCCTCAGGCAACGCAAAAGAATGCTCGGGTTGTGCAACTCAACAACAACCAAGGCTTACAATCAACGTGAATACAAATGCTGCATACATAACATAGGAGCTTATAATCCTAATCAGGTGTCTGCTAGGCGAATAAAGTCTAGCTGGGATGTAGTAGGCTAGGAAACAATGGCTGAGCAAGCGGCTCGTAGCCTAGCGAGGTCCTTAAGACTGTACGGCCAAATTACGTTAAATGATGGGGTGCTCTCTTAAGACATCCAGATCGCTAGTATCTGGTTCTCTCCTGGCGACCCTCTCAAAGTCAAAGCAAAACGAGTTAGCACAGTGTTGGGTGGCAGAGGCAAAAGCCCTCACTCGCAACACAGTGCTAAACTCACAAGGTACACAGTCAGAAAGACAACCTAGGCTTCCCACGTATCTGTTGCAATTGTACAGGTTCAACAAAACCTGGTACACATCGGACATCACAACAACAATAGCCTCACCCCAGTCTAGCATTAAATAGCCCAGCAGACAACCAAGCAAAAAGGTAGGGAGACACCGCGAGGGTGTCGAACCTCTACAGACAAAATGTTAACCCCTCCAAAATGTCTAACTAAGCATGAAATATCTGAGAGCTTCAGCATATAATACGATGGCCGATATCTGAAATTGTGCAGAACCAAAGGGGAGTTATGAAGTTAAATAGATTAGAAGCATAAGAGGTAAGAAGTTGAGAGAGAGAGAAAGTAGTGTTGTATAGGTAGAAGTCGGGGACAGGTAGAAAGGGAGGTGTGAAGGGTATGCTGGTCAGGCAAGCTCTGAGCAAGGAAGACACAAAGGCAGCAGGGAGTGCGGGGGGACCACTTCCTGACGCGGCAGGAGGGTGGTAAGGCGGCCAGCCACTCAGAGGGCCCAGCCGTGGCATGACGTCACTGAAACAACGTGTAACACTATGCGTTCTACCCTCTGCCTCCTGCACTTACTCACTCACACTCTCTAGCTGTATCATTCAGTCTTATACATTAAACTTATAACTGATGATATCAAATATAATGCATTGTCACAGGTGAAAATAAAGACCACTTCTGTACTGCCTGTGACATGACAATTCACAAGAAAGAAAGTACAACATTGTAGATAGACTGTAGCCAAATTCATTGCCCTGGCGAGTGGCCCAGTGAGCGGCTGAGCCCACGTGGCGTTCTGCTGAGCTGCAGGTGTCACACTTGCAACGATCGTGCAACACGAAGGAAAAATCGCTACAATAAGGTAATTTCCTTACATAATTCCCTGTGTAGCGAGGTAATGGGTGGGGATGAGTGAGGAGGGGAGGTTTGTCGCGGCGCGGGGACTGTGCCGAACGGTCAGAGTGAACCTACGCTCCTCCCACCGCTCGTCTTTCTCTCAGAGCCAATTATGTGCTCAAAATTGCTACTGACTTAAGGCGGGCCCCACCACATAGTCCTTTCTTCTCTAGACCGACTTAAGTCCGGTCCCGCCAAAGAGGGGTTAATTAATTACCATATATTATAAGTGACAGTGAACCTCGCAATACAATAATATGCGGTAACAGTGGAAGAGTGAAAGGGAAAGTGGGCTAGCCATGGAGCTTATCTGAGAGTCTTGGTGGCGTCTCCAAGACTCATTTCTCAACCTCTCCCTCCCCAGACTGAGATGTGGCCGCGTTTGCCAGTGTTTCAGGGACTACCATGCAATTGAACACTTATAAGCTGCCTATAAATTATTGCCTAATATAAGTGACAGTGACACTCGCAATACGATAATCGTAACCAAATTAATATGCGGTAACAGTGGAAAAATGAAAGAAACTAGGATAGCAACGGATCTTAGGCGAGAGTCTTGGTGGAAGGCTTTGTGTGAGTTCATCAGTATGTTTTTTTATGGTAAGCTAGGCATGATGGCCACCCGTCGCCATGACAGACAGGACGCTCGAGGCTGTTACTCTAAACACTGGACTTTATGCTCTTTATAGCACTCTACCAATACTCACAATTAATTTCAGTGATAGTTCTTGTTATTTTACGCATTGTGGAGGTACACATGTAGCTACAGAGAGTGTGAGAACCATGGGGTGGAGGCAGGCTGAACATACATTCGTTCATGCGTTTTGATGGTCCGGGGGCAAGATGGCCGCCCGTCACCATGGAAACCAGGACGCGCGCGAAGCTTGCCACTCACCGGCATTTATAACACTGGATTTTACGCACTTATAACACATTACCTACACTTACAATGACATCCAGTGATACTTTTTTATATGTTACACACTCTGGAGGCACACATGATACTTGGGTGGTGTAAATGAATCTCACTCGAAAACTGGAGGCATCATACATCAGCCACACTCACCAACCCAGCCTCCAGCTGCCGGCCTGGGAGTGGCACCCAGTGGTGGTGGTGATGCCACAGCATGATGCCCACTGGTGCTCTAGTAGGTCTCATACTTTTCCACACAGAAAAATAAACCTACATGAATTTACATATAGATCGACAAATACATTAGTCTGTTTAGTTCCAGCTGACGGCAAATTGAATCCCTTAGCAGCTGATTTCTCAATACTAAATAGACAAATATGAAACTACTATGTCTCTGCGCCAAATAAATGCCAAGTGTTCATTCTTAACCGTATAATATTTTGTTGCAAAATCTTCGCGATAACTGAGTAATCAAGATGAGGACATAACAATTTGCCATCAGCTGTAAATAACCCGACTAGTGTACCCATTCACAGGACAATATATAGAGCTACAGACAGTTGGCTACTGACCCCATCTAGATCGTTGGCAGTGAAGATGGTGAGCAGAGTGCCCGGTGGTGTGTCCTCGGGCAGGGTGAGGCGAGCATGGTGACTGGTGAAGGTGGGGGTGTTGTCGTTGTCGTCCACCAGGAGTAGGTTCACCCAGGCACCGTCTACGTGGTACTTGTCACCCCAACCGCCATCACCCTTTAATATACCAAAAATATTATATAAGACAAATACATTAAACAAATGATTAACCTAAATGCTCAACAAAAACTGATATACACATCATTAATTGTTTGTAATTATTATCAACTATACAGGACTTGTGTTCTATATACAATAAAGAAGATTCTAATGTTAAGTACTGCTTTATATGTACCCAACACAACTCAACAATAACATACCATATCAGTGACCTGGACCTTGAACCTGAAGCCCTTCCTGTGGCTGGGGTTCTCGTAGTCTAAGGGTATGAGGGCCAGTAGGTCACCGCCTGGGTTACCACGCTGACGACCCACCAGGCGAAACATCTGCCACCCTCGCCCGCTGCCAGGCACTACCTACACAAAGATAATGCAATGATAAATAATACAAATATGGAAAGAGATAATAGCGATTACAACATAATTTATAATAAGAATTTGATTAATTCTATAAACAAAAATAACTAGGTATCAGTTCTAGGTATTATATCCTGCTTAGATATAGTGTATATTGATATATTAAAAGTACAATTATTTGTTATAAGATTCTGTTTCAAAGTGCTAGAAATGTCTGTATACATATTTTGTGTGAGGTTGTGTCACACACCGGAACCCTTAATGCCGTTTTATTTCCTCAGACGGGACAATTAAAATATTATCCAAATCCATGTGCCTTCAGTATGAATCCAACATTGGGAGCAGGAAACTATTAGCTTGTAAAAATTGACCTTCATTCGTTTAGGAAGCCAACATAAACAACTCTTGGGTTTTGTGGATGGGTTCAGCCAGGCACAGCTGATAAATAGTTAATGTACCTTACCAAATACTGTAGACCATTCTTTTCAGACAAAGAAACAATTATTATATATTTGAAGTGAGTAAACCAAGACCATTGATTCGCTTTCTTTAATGTGGATAGAAGTTTTGCTACTGCTAGTTATTTCAGATAAAATTATTTCTGATAAGATGTCATATGAAATTCAATATATTTTAAATTCATCTCCATATCTGATGTGGAGCCCGGGCCGGGGCTGAGCTTTCTTTAGCCTAGTGAAAAAACAAACAGGGAGCAATTTATTCCCCTTCACTCTATGTTTACGTTACAAATAAATCGAATATACTAACTCGGTATGCAAAATTGTTGGTGACATCCTGGTCAATGACTGTGAGTGTGGCCAGGACTTGGTCTGGGGTGAGACTCTCAGAGACGTTGAGCGTCCACTCTGGCCGGGAGAACCTTGGAGGCACATCATTCACATCACCAACCTCCACCACCACCGTACCTGTGCCTGTGAAGATAAACAGGTAACATTTACAGTATGAGAGGCTCACATCACCAACCTCCACCACTACCGTGAGTGTGCCTGAGGCCCTGAAAAGAAACTCATAATCCTTTCGTTACTAAAGGCTTTCATGACTTACTAAGGCCACCACATTACTATACCAGTGCTTGCAGAGATAAACAATTAACTCCTTTAGTGCATGACATTTACATCACCCACTTCCACCACCACCGTACCCATACCTGCAGAGTATATAACAAGAGCCACTCAATAGATATTACATTTATTTAAATTATCTAGCCTATACAAACTTCCCTTGGTCCTGGCATAGACCATGGGACTCACCTTTGAGACCACCACCATCAGTAGCCACCACTTGGATGGCATAGCGTTGTGTCTTCTCCCGGTTGAGGCAGCACAGAGCCGTGGTGATCAGGCCCCGCTGGCTGTCGATTGCAAAGATGGGACTACCGCTTGACTCGTCGATCACATTCTTTTCTAAAGAGTATACCAGGCGAGCGTTGTTGCCTTCCAAGGGGTCGTCATGGTCCGTGGCCTGTAGGTGGGCTACCAAACTCCCTGCAAATCCAAATGTATTTAAGAAATTGTGATTGCAAACGTAAGGCATGAAACTGCTCTTTCAGAAGCAAGGGAACTTCCTCGCAAGCCTACGATAGAGGCCACTTCTGTGCCAGGATTTTTGCGATTCCTACTAAGAACAATAGTCCTGCTATGGCCACTCCCTAAATTGATCAATAATGTTCTCCTTCATATAATAATTTTCAAGTAATAAATAGCAATGTTGTCCACAAGACAAGAAAATGGGTATTCCATTAATTACACTAAACGAATAGCAGATTCTAGCCTAACATGAATAAGGCCAACATATTGTCAGGCTGGTTGACAGATCCACTGCCATAGGACAACTGCTTGTGTTATGCATAAGAGCACTTACAACTAGGAAACGCTTCTGCATTCCTGGTGCGGGCTTGGACGATGGCACTGTTACCATAAATGAGGACAAATTTCAAACTACAAACAACACTTTGAATCTGCAGTAGTTCATGCTGGAACAAATGACGTAAAAAATAAATAAGGTCTGAAGAATAGTTGACGAAGTATCGGATGATGATCAAACATAAAAGAACAAAATATAATTAAATATTTGTTTCAGTTTTTGTTGTTACAGTTTCAGCAGAAAAGAAATTGTTTGACAAGACCTTCAGCCTAAATACTCAACTAAAAAATCTGTGCTAAAAAGAATCTAGGAAATTGACTAATACTTGGGCCTAAGCCTATCCTGCTTGAAAAAGATGGCCTTCACCTGATTCAATTGAATAAACCCTGTCACCTCTCTTTAATTAGTAGTAGAGACTAGACTGCAGGAACTGAATGTTTTGATATTGCCTTTATTAAACTTATCCGGATATATTTTGTACATGATGATGTAATGTGAAGGCAGTATTTGATATTCATATCATATGAGTGTAACATTTGTCCATCTTCATGCATCAATCAATACAATTATTCATATTTTGGTCACCATATGGTAAACACTAATAGTAACGGGATGGAGGTATCTTCATAAAACAATACCATTACTGCCAACATATCAAAAGATTCCATCTTGATTTTAACTTTCACAGCGAGTTATATAATGGCTTGCCATTACTTCTACTCTTTATTATTAAGCATATGATGTTCATACAATTATTCAAACTCCTCTTTAAATTTCTGTCTATCTTTGTAACCACGTTCACAGCATGGAGAGCTTAACAGAGGTAGGCCTATTCAGAATAAAAATGGTGGCTAGTGATCGGACTCCTAAAGCTCTTTGTAAAATTGTGTTATTCTATGGGTACCCCAAATTCCTCTCTATCCATCACAGCAGTTCGGAGCCGCCACTCACCGCCACCATCCAAATCACTAATTAATTTATGTTGACATTTATAAGAAACTCAGACTGCGATTATTGCACGTAAGAGATATCTTGTACACAAACATTTATGATAATGTGGAAAGCTGACCCTGTAAGCTTCGTATATCTACTCTTCAATAACTTCCTGGTCTCATGAATTAGGTGTGATTGTAGTAGGCATTGTTTTGCTATGTTTCTGCTTACTATCTGAATCCTATTACTAACCTTCCTGTTCCTGTGGATAAGTAACCCCTCGTCTTACACATTTTCATGATTTTAAAATTGGCTAATGATTGAATAACTCAAATGCTAAAGGCCAAGTTAGCTTAGGTAGTTTATAAGAGGACTGAACAGATCCTCTAAGGTCAAAGCTGTCATGGGAACCCTTTGGGTGTGTCTTTGGAGAGTTGACAGAGGTGGTTATCTGATGATTACTGATTAATTCCTTGATTGTATAACTTAATTGGAAATAATTTACGTCTAGGAGGTTGCATCACCCAATCGGCAGGTTTCTTTAAACCGCTCTTATAACTGATGTATGTGTTAAGTGAACAGATTATAGTTACAAGGGAGCTGAGCGTGAAGAGTAATCTTAATTTATACTAGAAAAGCAACTTAACCCCTCTTTGTGGGGACCGGACTTAAGTCAGTCTAGAGAAGAAAGGACTATGTGGCGGGGACCGACTTAAGGCGGTGTGCAATTTTGAGCAATAATTGGCTCCGAGAGAGAGAGACGAGCGGTGGGAGGAGCGTAGGTCGGCTCTGACCGTTCGGCACGGGTACCGCGCGGCAATTACCATCCCCTCCACACACATCCACACTCACTACCTCGCTACACAGGGAATTATGCAAGGAAATTACCGTATTTTAGGGATTTTTCCTTCGTCTTGTACGATCGTTGCAAGAGAAACGCGCGTGGTTGTAGAAGGATGGTTCTGGTGTCATTGGAAAGCTCAATTATCGCCCTTTCAGGGATACATAATTGTATTACGCTCTGGCTCTTCTTTATGCATGAAAAAGAGCACGGAAACAAGGTCGTTTAGGGTAAAACTACCCGCTTGGCGGGTAGTAGAAGTTACTGACGGGCCCGCTCGTAAGGCGTTAAGTTAATCAATGCAGTGGGTGCTATATCAATTGAAGTAATGACTGATTAAATATCTTAAAATCAACCCATATTAAGCAATGTCCTTGGATGGTGGGAAAGTAGTGAAATTATGGTGATTACATTTATTGTTATATAAATATTATCTCGAGTATCTGCTCCAATACAACTATAATTAGTTTCTTGCCTTCTATAAAACTTTATTGAAGTCAATAAAACCTTTCATTGTCTAAATGCTAATGTAATTTATGTCTATTTTAAAATAGTAGTTAAGCAAAAGGATGAACAAACGTGGGAAATTAGCACAATCTAATCTTATAATTTTTATCCATCAAAGCTTTGGCAAGAATGATGGATGGGAAGCAATAAACTACAGTATTATAGAATAGACTGTCCATCACAACTGAGCCCAGCAGTAATGAGGCACAGCTGACACATTCTGGGGAATCTATGATGGCCGCCAGACTGTCAATTATCCGTATTGACACATATTAATATTGTGGTTATAATAATTGTTCTTATATATTGTTTCAGGTATAAGCAGTTAATGATAGTGAATTAGGCATAACACAAAGTAAATATGGAGTGTTTGTTTGTTATCATAATGTTTTGGTTGACTAAAAATGGATATCCTCGGTGTTGCCAATAGCTTCACAATTTCGTTGCAGCTTCCCATCTATGTAAATCAAATAATCAATGGTGTGGAAAAGCTGGAAGGGTAGTCGATTTCTGCGAAGATAATGGATTTGAGCTAATATATTTTATGCTCATTAGAACGGTTGAAGAAAGGGCTAAATTGACATAAATACTTGAAGCATCTTCTTCTTTTGGCAGAGTCTTTAGATATGTTAGCACAAATGGTGAACCTTTAGAAGTAGGCAACATTCAGGTAAACTAGTTAAGATTAGGTTACGATAGAATTAAATGGAGCAGAGGCTAAGTGGACCAGAAGCTGAACTGATATACAAACCTAGAGCATAGTAAATACCTTTGACGGTGTCCTCGGAGACGTTGGCGTGGGTGGTTGGTGTGGGGAAGTAAGGGGCGTTATCGTTGACGTCCTTGAGGTTGACCCTGACATCAGTGTGTGCCTCCAGCTGCCCGTCTGAGGCCGTCACCCGCAACTGCCACTGAGCCTGACCGTTGGGAGGGTCACGGTCCAGAGGCTGAGGAGAGAATAAAAGAAACCATTGCTAATATAGCTATATTAAACTTTTGGGTATATGAAGCCTCTGTAAACATGCATTCAACATATGTTTACTTCATCTTACAAATGTAAAGTATGTTCATATTGCTAACTTTTAACCTACTTAATTTATATAACTATGGGTGACCTGATATGGCTAACATTATTTAACTTATGAAAATGTAGATTATGTTTGCAGTTTTATAGTAGCTTATTAATTTTATGCATTTATTTATGACCTGTGGAAATCAAATTTGTATAGCGAGTCTTATTACCTTATTGATATTTAAAGGTTATTCATTAAATGATTGGAAGCACCTATACATAATTAGAATATAATGAAACTGACATTGTACTTCAGGGATTAAGCCCCTGAGCCCCAGCGTCAACCCCTCTCATCTACTATGTTTGTTGTTGTTGTTGTTGTTGTTGTTGTTCCTCAAGATGCTTGGCCGAACAGCCCCAAGGCCCCGAATAAGGCCAAGGCCATAATCGAGCGCCCCCAATGAACCCTCCCTGCCGACCACAATAAAGCCTGGGTGACCGAAGCCACTCCATGGCGGGGAGCTAAGGAGGGTGCGGAAACGCCCGGGAAACCAAAGCCCCACCCAGGGCCCTGTGCCCCTCAGCAATTATGAAGAGAAAGTTGAGGGGCAAAGGAAAAATGTGACGCTTTGGCTTCAAATCATGGTAGATTGGGAGGTCAATCCATGGAAGAGACGCCGTCACTTGAGATCTAGAAAATATATAAATAAAAGGAACAGTCAGACTAAGCTATGGTTATGGCAGAGATCGCTCAGTTCTCACTCTGATAGACCAGCCCATCACCACCCAGTTCACCACCCAGTTACACCCAGGCCCAGTCATGAATCCTCTCGTCAGCTATTCTCACCCTTATTTTTACCTCTCGAAATTCTTGTAAGGGACTCAAATCTGTAGATGGGGCAGCTTAGGGCGTGGGGCAACAAAAAGTACTTGGCAACCCTCATCCTGCCATCACGGGCGGGCTTGGCAGGCTACAAGTATCGAGCATCAGTTTCCGCCATTTTTTAGACCGCACTCCCCCCAAAGGCTGCCACTCAAACCGAATTCATTGCCGTTCTTGGGTTAGGTTACATTTATAATGGGGATCAACAGGTTGGTGGAGTTTTGATCACTGTAATCGCAACAGATCTCCTGGTGCTTAGATTATGTTCATTATTAGCAAAACAAATATAGAAGTTTTGTGGTTTAGGGATACTTTAAACTTATTAATGATGTTATACAAAGGAAGACAGTCAACAACAGACAGTGTTGATGGGCTGGTCTATCAGAGTGAGAACTGAGCGATCTCTGCCATACCCATAGCTTACTCTGACTGTTCCTTTTACTTATATATTTTCTAGATCTCAAGTGATGGCGTCCTTTCCATGGATTGAACTCCCAATCTGCCAACCTAGAGGTTGGCAGATTGGAAGCCAAAGCGTCACATTTTTCCTTTGCCCCTCAACTTTCTCTTCATAATTGCTGAGGGGCACAAGGCCTTGGGTGGGTCTTTAGTTTCCCGGGCGTTTCCGCACCCTCCTCAGCTCCCCGCCATGGAGTGGCTTCGGTCACCCAGGCTTTATTGTGGTAGGCAGGGAGGGTTCTGTGGGGGCGCTCGGTTATGGCCTTGGCCTTGCTCGGGGCCTTGGGGCAGTTCGGCCAGGCAGCCTGGGGAACAGCAACAAAAACAACAAACAGACTTAATAGTCCTTACTAGGCACTTGTTTTAAGAAAGGAAGAAAATGCCACAGCAAGCAACTGAAGAACTTCAGCTCCAGAAAAACTGGGAACCAGTAAACAAAATTATAGTACTATCAACAAAATTGACAGGTCACATTACGTGGGCAAAAAAAAACGCAGTCAATCGGGAATTCATGACACAGGGATTCTATGCGATATTTAAATGCCTGTGTGGCACTCTACAACATTTCTAGCCAATTTGTTCCAGAAGCTGACAACTCTGTTGAAAAAGTGTAGGCCTTAATGAAAAGCCTTTCCGACAATTGTGTAACCCTTTCTTTTGGTGTGATTGAGTTCTTCATGGAGATGTTCTTACTGGCGGCCATGTTACCATCGCCTTCGTTAATTTTAGAATCTTGGATTGGGTCCCCTCTTATTTCACTGGATATATTTACAGCATACAAGGAGGTTTACCGTCTTTCACTATCAAGATGAAATACTCTCTCTCTATCTATATATATATATATATATATATATATATATATATATATATATATATATATATATATATTCCATATTTAGATTGTTTCTAATATTAGAGCAGCATGGAATGAACACGCTCTCTTTCTTTTTAACAGATGACTTGGGTGTTCTGATTAGTGTTAACCCACTGTAAAGAGTACCAAGCCTTGCATTTGAATAGAGTAAAAACATGTTGGATTACATTAAGAGCACGCTGATCTGGTACCAGCATTTATATATGACTCATTGTCAGAGATGCTAGATCTAAATAGTTTATAATTAGCTACTGAATGTCCTCGCATCCCATGCACACACTCAATATAAGACAATATTAGAAAGTCGTCATCAAAGTGAACCTCTTAAAGTCACTCTTCATGCCAAGGAATGTTGAGATCAAAACGTGAGCCACCCAATCTTAACCCCTTCTGTATCGGAGATGTCTGTTATATTTTACTCTAGCTGTATTGAGACGATTTTATGAAGTTTAATAAAGGTGTGTGGTAGTAAAAATGGTTATGTGAGATGGTTCGAAGCCTGTTAATTGCTGGAGGCCCTTCTTAACCTAGAGAACATAATATATTCCATCAGTAGCCAGAGTAAAGATATAAAGACGTCACCGGTACAGAAGGGGTTAAGTGCTAAGGCGAGTAACGGCTCATAAAAACGGCCCGGGTGCTGATGGTGGTGCTGAGAGGCTAATTTAGGGGAGGTTTTTAGTTTGTTCCCTAGACCTCCATCAAACTTAACAGTACACCCCCTAGACCCCTTTTCAAGATGAATTTGTACCTTGTTCGGTAGAAAAATGTCCTGGCCAACGGCGGTTCCTCTTAAACTACAGGCCTGCTATCGCTCCCCAGGACAAACATTACATATAAATGGCACGAAAGGTCTTAAAATTGCCGGAAATGGGGCAAAGGTTTTTAAAATCGCGAAACTAATGGGGCGAACGTCTTAAAATCTCAAAGT
>CM064571.1:5803481-5912236 GCA_032716605.1 Paralithodes platypus | reverse complement strand
TTGAACTCCCAATCTGCCAAACCTAGAGGTTGGCAGATTGGAAGGCAAAGCGTCACATTTTTCCTTTGCCTGCCCCTCAACTTTCTCTTCATAATTGCTGAGGGGCACAAGGCCTTGGGTGGGTCTTTAGGTTTCCCCGGGCGTTTCCGCCACACCTCCTCAGCTCCCCGCCAATGGAGTGGCTTCGGTCACCCAGGCTTTATTGTGGTAGGAAGGGAGGGTTCTGTGGGGGGGCGCTCGGTTTATGGCCTTGGCCTTGCTCGGGGGCCTTGGGCCCCGCCGTTCGGCCAGGCACGCCTGGGGAACAGCAACCAAAAACAACAAAACAGGACTTAATAGTCATTACTAGGCACTTGTTTTAAGAAAGGAAGAAAAAAGTGCCACAGCAAGCAACTGAAGAACTTTCAAGCTCCAGAAAAACTGGGAACCAGGTAAACAAAATATATTAGTACTATCAACAAAAATTGACAGGTCACATTACGTGGGCAAAAAAAACCGCAGTCAATCGGGAATTCATGACACAGGGATTCTATGCGATATTTAAATGCCTGTGTGGCACTCTACAACATTTCTAGCCAATTTGTTCCAGAAGCTGACAACTCTGTTGAAAAAGTGTAGGCCTTAATGAAAAGCCTTTCCGACAATTGTGTAACCCTTTCTTTTGGTGTGATTGAGTTCTTCATGGAGATGTTCTTACTGGCGGCCATGTTACCATGGCCTTCGTTAATTTTAGAATCTTGGATTGGGTCCCCTCTTATTTCACTGGATATATTTACAGCATACAAGGAGGTATACCGTCTTTCACTATCAAGATGAAATACTCTCTCTCTCTCTCTCTCTCGCTCTCTATATATATATATATATATATATATATATATATATATATATATATATATATATATTCCATATTTAGATTGTTTCTAATATTAGAGCAGCATGGAATGAACACGCTCTCTTTCTTTTTAACAGATGACTTGGGTGTTCTGATTAGTGTTAACCCACTGTAAAGAGTACCAAGCCTTGCATTTGAATAGAGTAAAAACATGTTGGATTACATTAAGAGCACGCTGATCTGGTACCAGCATTTATATATGACTCATTGTCAGAGATGCTAGATCTAAATAGTTTATAATTAGCTACTGAATGTCCTCGCATCCCATGCACACACTCAATATAAGACAATATTAGAAAGTCGTCATCAAAGTGAACCTCTTAAAGTCACTCTTCATGCCAAGGAATGTTGAGATCAAAACGTGAGCCACCCAATCTTAACCCCTTCTGAATCGGAGATGTCTGTTATATTTTACTCTAGCTGTATTGAGACGATTTTATGAAGTTTAATAAAGGTGTGTGGTAGTAAAAATGGTTATGTGAGATGGTTCGAAACCTGTTAATTGCTGGAGGCCCTTCTTAACCTAGAGAACATAATATACTCCATCAGTAGCCAGAGTAAAGATATAAAGACGTCACCGGTACAGAAGGGGTTAAGTGCTAAGGCGAGTAACGGCTCATAAAAACGGCCCGGGTGCTGATGGTGGTGCTGAGAGGCTAATTTAGGGGAGGTTTTTAGTTTGTTCCCTAGACCTCCATCAAACTTAACAGTACACCCCCTAGACCCCTTTTCAAGATGAATTTGTACCTTGTTCGGTAGAAAAATGTCCCGGCCAACGGCGGTTCCTCTTAAACTACAGGCCTGCTATCGCTCCCCAGGACAAACATTACATATAAATGGCACGAAAGGTCTTAAAATTGCCGGAAATGGGGCAAAGGTTTTTAAAATCGCGAAACTAATGGGGCGCCCCGAACGTCTTAAAATCTCAAAAGTAATTGGGCTAAACATGACGGAGAAAAAGGTCCAGAAAAAAATAATCCCTCAAGTGGAAATCTGCCCTTGACATTTGTTTTTTTTCTTTTTTTCATATAATTAGTTTAACCAGACCACCGAGTTCCCAGATAGAACTCCCATAGGGCTGGCCCGAAAGATTAGATCATGATATGCGATCAATCAAAGCAGAAACGGAAAGATCAGGAAGGTATTAAATGAAGCTAAGGAGAGAAGAGTCTTTTAGGAAACGGAGAATTCGGTAAGGGGAGAAGCCCGAGACAGGATATGGGCAGGAGGCTTTAGCAGGGGCTCGAGCCTGATTAAGGGAGGTCACCGGCTTTATTTATTTTTCTCTCGTTTTCTCTCCTTCCCTGGCTTGTATCCATTCGGCCTCAGTCAGCCAACTGTTTTAAGACGTTTATCCCCATCCAGGTGTCGATTTGTATGGGAAAAGCCGGAGACATTTTTCTATCGAAAAATGTACAAATTTAGCTTGCCGTCAAAACAAAAATATATATATGCTGGCTCGCTGCTGCTCGCCAGGAAATATTGACACCTGGATGGGGGTAAACGTCTTAAAACAGTAGGCTGAATGGGGCCGAATGGATACAAGCCAAAGAGAAAGGGAGAGAAAGATAAATAAATGTGAGGTGGGCTCCCTTAAGAGGGGATGGGTCGTATTTATTGGCTCCTTTATATATATTTCTACATATCTTTTAGTTTTCTCCCTTGACATCCATTAGATCCCCCTTCTAGATATATATGTACATTATCTTCCATTAGATCCCCCTTCTAGATATATATGTACATTATCTTTCAAAATTACAGGCTCACTATCATTCGCCAGGAAAAAAAATCGACACCTAAAAAGCACGAAAGGTCTTAATATTGACAAAACAATTGGGCAAAAGGTCTTAAAATTGACAAACTAATGGGACACATATCTTAAAAACTGAAAACTAATGGGGACCAGGAAAACCGCCCATCTTCCCTTAAAGAGGAGATGATTGGTTTTTTTCTGGACTCCCTTCTCCCTCAGGCTTAGCCCCAGTAGTTTTGAGATTTTAAGACAAATGCCCCATTAGTTTGTCGATTTTAAGACCTTTCGTCCTATACATTTTTCATTTAGGCGTCTATTTTGTTTCCTGGTGAGCGATAGTGAGCCTGTAATTTTGAAGGAATCGGCCTTCCCCTGGGACATTTTTTGTACCGAATATTTGTTTTCAAATTTATCCCGAAGGAGATCTTGAGGATTTTTGTTTTATCTCTTAAGCTTGATGGAGGCCGAGGGAGGAAACTAAAATAATATGTAAATACACAAACAAATAACACCTACCCCCATAAACGATTCTATGTTTCGAACATAATGAATGTGTTGTATTATTAAGAACCGTTCCCCTTATTGATATTATTGATATTATTTTCTTTTGTTTTCAATAATACCAGATGAAAGTTAACATTAAGATCGGTAAGAGAGGCTGCAGCCTATTACACCATTTTACTATCTGAATATAATGGATTTTTTGTCTTTTCTTATCGTCAATATACGATTTTAATTAACCGATGTTTTAGCAGAGATCTCTAGGAATCTATCTCGAACTCCCGCAAATCCTTTCTAAGCTGAATATAATAACTATATGACAATAAAAGACATTAACAAAGGCATTATCGTATGGTGAAAAAGTTACTTATCCTCTGCTACTGTATATATAATTAATTTGTTTCTTAATGTTTCCTGTTGTTAACCCCTCCTGCCCGGTTGTCATTTTAAAATTACACCGCGACAGATGGGCAGGAGCCCGGGTGTCATTTTAAAATCCGCAAGCTTGAAAGCCTATTAACCCTTAAAGATCGGGGCCCGACTTAAGTCCGAATCGAAAAATTTGGACTATGTGGCGGGGCCCGCCTTAAGTCCGAGTGCAATTTTGGCGCAATATTGGCTCTGAGAGAGAGACGAGTGACTGGAGGAGCATGGGTTACCTCATGACCGCTCGCCACGGCCGCCGTGGACCTACTGAGATTTACTCCACTTACATCCACCCTCACTCCCTCGCTACATACGTAATTATAATTACCGTATTTTAGCAATTTTGCCCTTCGGTTGCACGATCGTTGCAAGACAACCAGTGATCGTAGAAGGATTGTTCAGGTGTCATTGGAAAGCTCAATTTACGCCCTTTCAGGGATACATACTTTTATTACGCTCTGGGTCTTGTTTATGCATGAAAAAGAGCACGGAAACAACCCCATTTATGGTAAAAAAAAAAAACTGTGCGGCACGGTCAAATATACCGCCTAGCCCGCTCATAAGGTGTTAAGCGTGCCTTGAAAGCCGTGCGTCGAACCGTATGTAAACAAAGCCGGTCGGAGCAATGACGCGCACCTTAAAAAACAAGGAGAAGTAGGACTATTGTTATTATTGTTTTGTAGAACAAAAACAAGTGTTTGTTATTGTCCGTTATTACTAACATCGCATCAAAACTCTCTCCACGGAAATCGGCATCACAACTGAACCAGTTGACCTAGAGAGCTCTACTCAACGCCAAATTATTATCACAATTCTCGATACATGGGCGCACAGTACCCCAGTACAGAACAAGAAGCTTTGAGGGGATGAGAAACCAAAGGAAACGGTTGAGCACACTTAATTTATGGGAAGCTGTTTTAGCAAGAGTAGTAATATGGTCTTTCAGAGAAAGGTCAGAGGAAAAAGAGACACCCAGAATATTGAGAGAGGACGAAGGGTTGCTCTGAGTGTTATTGAAGAATATGGGATAGTCGTGTGGAAGATTGTGATGTGTGGATATATGCAGAAATTTTGTTTTGAAAGCATTGAAAGCAATAAGGTTATCTCTACCCCAATTGCAAATAGTTGTTTGGTCATATAATAGCTGTGCTGTGCCCTCATCACGTGGGTTTTGAAGTAACTGGATGGATGGTCATTGTGGAACGATAGTTGAATAGTGTAAGGTAAAGTCATAAACGGCTGCCTCCATGATATTGAATACTAAGGATAAATTTGTTCAAAGAGCTCAAATGAACAATGTGAATCTGCCAAAATTGCACCACCAACTGTAGTGGCTTTTGCACAGCAAGATTGTCCAAAACTGGATGTAGCGGATTCGGGATGTAGCGAAGTCATTCGCCATTAATTTGTATTTTCACATATAATGTATTCAAATAATTAAGTCTGGTAGAGCTGCTTAACATTGTATTATTTAATTATTTGATTTCAAGGAATTCCTCATCAAGATAAACACTCTGTATTTATTAAGACACATAACTTTCCAGGTAACACTAATTTGTTTGATGGTACATACATACATCATTATATGTTTTCCTATGTGTGCGAAGGAGACAGAAAGCTGGCTGTAACAAGCATCTCCCCCAAAGTTGAAAGAGTAGTAGAGCCAAATTAAAACAAATTATTGGGTGTTCAGTATTGGAAAGAAGAGTGGTGTACTTATTTAGTGTAGTGAAAAGGATAGGAGGAGAAGGTGTTTGTGAGAACTAGCTGGATTACGCTCTGTGTAGGTGAGACCCAAACAGAAACCGTGTCAGTGAATATAATAAACACAACATATTCTGATTAATATTTTTGCCAGATTCGGTTTCATGAAGTGCTGTCTATTCTCAAACTATGCTGAGCAGTAGAACATAATTTAATTTGAGTCAATAAAGCCGTGGAATGAAAAGTAATCATCATCCACGTTTCTGTATCCCAAAAGAAAATATTAACAAATATTTCCCACCACACTATATCTTTCAAATATGTTGAAACTAATTTGAAAAGTTGACAGAATGAATATATACACCATGTGAGGAGGTTCACTTTATTGACAAAGTTGACAGAATGAATATATACACCATGTGAGGAGGTTCACTTTATATACACCATGTGAGGAGGTTCACTTTATATACACCATGTGAGGAGGTTCACTTTATATACACCATGTGAGGAGGTTCACTTTATATACACCATGTGAGGAGGTTCACTTTATATACACCATGTGAGGAGGTTCACTTTATATACACCATGTGAGGAGGTTCACTTTATTGACAACGTTGAGGAGCAGTTTAATGACAAAACTTCAATAAAGTGCTCCTCACATATGGTGTTTATTTTTATCTTTCAAAGCTAGTATCTGCTATGGCATACAGCACAATCATGTAATAACAATGGATAGAACAACATCCATTCTACAGTTCGATGACAAATATTGAGTGTGATGCTTATTCCAGGTGTTTAAATATTCAACAATTTCCTCTATTTCTAGTTAATAATAGTAGACCATCTTGTATTAACCATTGGTAAATAATGAAGTGGTAAAAATACATCAAATCATATGATCAAATATTTATTAATTGAAAAGGAAAGAATTGTCCAGTTTCTCCAATAATCGTAAACGAGATCACTTCCCGGTAATCCAGTTCATTACCGCCTCCAATTACAGTAAGTAGTAACGTATTCCGCCAAAGTAATGCTGCACTACCATGGGAAGCTAAGGCACCATTACTGTCGTATTAGCACTGGTGAATGGCTCACAATATAGTTTCATATTTCCTATTTCAATGTGGGAGGATAATATAGCTGAATCAAGTATTGCACGAAGTGAAAACCTCTGTTACCTTCCCAAATGTTACTGGACGCTCCAAACACTTTTTAAATGGATCTCTGTTTGCACACCGGAATTGAATTATATATAGGAATCTGTAGCTTCTTAAAAAATTATGTGGGAGGATCTAAGGATCTTCTCTCATGGAGAGTGTGTGATGTTTACGTAAGGTGGTGTCACACGAGCGCTTTTTCCGGCAATTTTCGACGATCAAGTTTGTCTTCGTAATAATTTTGTGGCTCTTTCGCATAGGAACCCGGAACTAAATTGAAATTAGATTATGATAGGGGGCTGAATTCTGATAAAGCTTGTGTTTTGAAGTTGCCAGACTACAATTGGCCATAAAAATTGACGCAAAAAGAGCTTGTGTTTGACACCGCCTTTAGCGAATGGATTGCTTCATGTCAGTGCATTGAGGAAACTTAAATTATTAGTTTTGCGTTAAAGGACTTTATGCACAGTCCCTTCCCATGTAATCACCATAGATATCTAATACTCTCTGGATGGGCTAACCCCCCTCCGATCCGCGATGTCACCGCCGTCTGCTAGACATTGTCTGCTAGGCTCAAGAAACACGGCCGCCAACACACGGGTTTCTACACAGAGCCGTGAAAAGTCGTAATTTCCAATATAATAAAGGTTTAAATGTATTTATCACGATTTGAGGCATACCATTTACTTGAAAATGCACTATTAACACTCATAAACTTTGCCAATGTGAGGATATACGGATCTGTGTCGAGGTGCATTGCGCATTGTTTTGTGTGGTTCTACCAACGAAAGTAGTAATTTCCCATACATTACATGTTTACATTATTGTTATCACGATTTGAGTCATACTATTCACTTGATAATGCAATATAAACACTCGTAAACTGTGCCAATGACTGTGGGGGTGAGGGGGGGGGGGGGGGGGAGCAATGGCCGCAGCCGCTATGCCTTGACATTCACGGCTGGCTATTCACCATTCTATTTCGATCAAAATTCGATATATATTTACTTAATGATATTGAAATAACTCACCTAACCAACCTAAAACATAACTTAACCCAATGCAATACAATTAAGTAAAAATACAACGAAATAGATTCAGGAATTAAGCGCGAATGTAGAGGCGTAGAGGCTACGGCTATCGGCTCCCGTAGGTCTGTGTCACGGACTCTTGACATTCCACTTTACTCTCACACATGCCTCTGAAATCTACTATAAACTTTTAACCATAGTCAGAAAAAAATAAAGAAAGGTGAGACCAAACTAATAGGATTAAGATGGGCTGGTCTGGTGAACTTCTCTCGCGTGTGCCAAGTCGAGGTTTAGTTTTGCCCCCAGCGGTGGCGGCATCAAGATTCGGGCTCTGAAATAAGCAGATATCCCATCCAGAGAGAGTATACATATCAATAGTAATCCCTGATAAACTTTAGGGCCATTGAAGTATAAAAATTAAATAATACGGTGTTCATTGACCCATCATTATAATCCCCCCGCTCCCTCTCTCTCTCTCTCTCCCTCTCCCCCTTGGTGAGTAATGGTAGGTGTATTCAACCATCTCCGTGTGTTCCTCACCCCTGAACAGCTTACTGCTCTGTACAGGGGCACTGTGCACCCATGTATCAAGTACTGTTCACATATGTGGGGAAGTTCCACCCATACCGCACTTTTCGAAAGGGTGGAGTCAAATTAATGTTGTCTCATCAACTCGCCTCCTCTTACTAATTCTCTCTACTTGCCACTATGTTGCATCTCTCTAGTTTTTCTACCGCTATTGCAATAAGCAGTGTTCTTCAGAGCTTTCTCAATGCACACCTCCTCTCATACGGTTGTATGTTACGGTATGTACGGTTGCAAAATTATTGGTAAATCTTTTAACTCGCACGAATCTAAGAATTTCTTCTTCAATCGAGTTGTCAACTTGTGGAATGGGCTTCCCCGAGACGTTATAGACTGCAGCACCGTTGATTCATTTAAATTCCGCCTAGACAAATATCTCGCATCAAACCCGCGACTGACTGCGTTTGTAAATGAATAACTTTATCCTCCCCTCAGTTACTAACCCATATGTCCCCTACTAACTTCCTAGTCCTGCCACGTTAGTGGCAGGGCAGTAGTTCCCTTTCCAATGTTCCCTTACCCACTCTAAACCACTGTTTGGACACTTGATCCTCAGTGTTTTGGAGGACAAGCAACCTAGAAGGGTCACTAGATCTGTTGTTGCTTGATTTCCTTTGTACTCCTTTGTACTCCTTTGTACTCATACGGTGAATAGGTAGCACCCGCCTTTCAACACATTCCCATCCCTACTTTGTTCAAGTATCTAACCCAAGACCGGAAATAACGCTAATTCAATCAAAATAATATATTTCATAGATGATGACTTCCTATGTCAATGTGTAAAGGAAGCAACGCGTGAAAAGAATACTCCTGACCATATCATAACTACCCATGAACATTTTAGTAACTAATTTAGAGGTAGGAAAATACCTGTCAATTACCAACAATAATATTATATTCGGTGTTTATTGCAGCTATACTAATAAGGACAAAATCAATGTTGATGTCAGACTTTCAGAATGCGGATTTTAAAGAGCTTAGGCAAACTCTTCATAAGACACTCATTGCTAGAAATAAATAACGAAGTAAATGAGACGTGGGAACAGTTTAAGAATATTTTATGATAGCACAGTACAATTTTGTACCAATGAAATTAAAATGATCGAATTAAATGAAAAGGTCACCATAGTACAACAGTGAAAACGGTAATACAATGTAAAACACAAAGAAAATGCTCAAGCTTATCAAAATTACTCTTCTAATGACCAAGTAAAGGGATTATACAATTTTGGGAAAAACTCAATTTTTCTGTCACCAATATTCCCATGGATTTTTTATTTGTCCCTGTTAGTTTTCATCAATATATTATAGTGTTTGGAAATAATTACAACCCTCGGAGAAACCGTTATCCCTATTATACAACGATCTTAAGACACGCCGCCCGATAGTGGGGAGGGCTATGAAGTTCAGGGAAAATGAGGGGTTAAAAGCGTAACAAAGACATTAGCCTAACCTAACAACCTTACCTAACCTATCCTAGTATTATGGGTGGGGGCTGCCGCCCCCACACCCCCGCTGATTGGGTAACAGTGCAAAAAAAACAGTATTATAGGACATACCCTACTCCGCCACCGAGTGGCAATGGGAGGGCCGAGAGGTTCATAACAATAACATGAGTGCGGCGGCGGACGCAGTGTTGCCATATTCTAAATGCAGAATTATCGTGTTGTGACCACAAAATTATGAAATTTGCACCAAAATTATCGTACACACTAATATATATATATATATATATATATATATATATATATATATATATATATATATATATATATATATATGTATATAGGGAATGTTTGTTCTAAATGGCGTGTGTACGAATCGGTGCCGTCTATAGGAAGCTTGACAACCATGTTACGAAAAAATTCCATTTTAGTACCATATATTTTTATTAGGTTTTGCCGAGGGTTGAAACTAATTTTAATATGATGCTTAGGGCATATAGGTTCCATATTTGTCTTCAAATATGTCAAAATAATGTTAGCATTCAAGGAGACTACTGCAAGACTCTTCTTCTTCTTCTTCTTCTTCTTACCTCTGACTGGGTATAGGCTATCCTAGTGTTTACTAGCCTATACCTCTTTGAAAGGACATTAGCCTAACCTAACAACCTTACCTAACCTAACCTAGTATTATAGGTGGGGGCTGCCGCCCCCACACCCCCGCTTTGACTTAGATTTTTGGTATATTTGTCGGTGAAGTGGGTATTTTTCAATTTGTTGATAACGAAAATCCTCCATGCGGACTATATGGAGAAAAATATGGCGAATCTATTGGTGCCTAATTTCCCTAATAAATTGTTTCTCATAACGTCGCACTAGTGTCCTTGAATATTATCAAAATAATTGGTGACAAATAAATGGAGTTATACTCAATTTTGCTTGACGACATGTTAATAAACTGATTAGATAAGCTAAGCGTGATTATGAAGTCTCTATAGCCAAGAGGAGTACGGACAACCCTACGCATTGTTATAGCTACCTAAATAAAAAGCAGCAGAATAGGTCTATTAACGAGAGATGATCAAATAGAGACAGGTGACATAGGTATTGGAAATACAGTTAACAAATATTTCTGCTCTGTTTTTACAAAGGAAGTAAATAAAACTACAAAACATAAGACAGTAACAACACATGAAATAATAGGAAACTTTACCATCTGCGCAAGTGAAGTATTATGTAAATTAAGTAAATTAAAGGTTTGTTGTGTGTCCCTGTTCGGGCTCTGTCTCGATATATATATATATATATATATATATATATATATATATATATATTGTTACGGATCTGGACCTCAGCTGCTCTGAGACGGGACAATAAGAAAGAATTATCCACACCAGCACCTTGTCTCCTATACAAACAACCCAACGACCGACCGCAACAGAAACGAGCAAACAAACGCTTCCAGACTCTTCTCAGGGCTTAAGGTGCTCCACTGCCCTGCTTCCCCTTTGACTGTTATCTAAAGTGGAAAACTACCATAGCCTACTAAGCTATAAAAAGACAAAAACCCAACACCGAGATGGCAATGCTGGGGGGATAATTAAACTGGCTCAACAGACAAAGTACGGTCAATGTAAAGGAGCCGGACCACAGCTAGGATCTCATTTCTAAAGGTAGTTTTGGGTTCCTATAATTTTATGCTTCATTGCTATATACTTTTTATCCACCGGATTTTATTTTAATTTTTTTAAGCATTAACCTAACCAAAAAACCTAACCTAACTTAACCTAAATATATGTGGGGGCTATTAGGTTAGGTTAGGTTAGGATTTTTGGTTAGGTTAATGCTAAACAAAAATGAAGTAAAGACAAAAAAAAAAAAATCCGGTGGATAAAAAATATATAGCAATGAAGCATAACATGATAGGAACCCAAAACTACCATTAGAAATGAGATCCCAGCTGTGGTCCGGCTCCTTAATATTGACCCAAAGCACTAGCAAACATGTGAAAGCAAAAAGAGTAGCAACTGTACTTCGAGCAACTAGGCTATGCACAATCTCGACAGTACCCACCGTGTGCAACCAGCCTACGGTACCCAACTCCCGATACAAAAGAGTTGTAACACAATATCAATTTTTATATCAAAAGCTGACTACCAATACGAGCTCGTGTCCTGTGACTCTCAAACCTTGGGGTGTTATTAGTGGAGGTTGCGAAATGGGCTACCTGGGATAACTCCAGGGCTGATGCAAGCCAACTATGTACGAGCGTACTGCAAAACCTTCCTCCTAATAACACGCCAGTATTCAATCCCAATTGAGCCAGTACCACCGAATGAGTAAACCTCCCTTAAGGGGCACAGGGCCCTGGGTGGGGCTTTGGTTTCCCGGGCGTTTCCGCACCCTCCTCAGCTCCCCGCCATGGAGTGGCTTCGGTCACCCAGGCTTTATTGTGGTAAGCAGGGAGGGTTCTGTGGGGGCGCTCGGTTATTTCCTTGGCTTTGCTTGGGGCCTTGGGCCTGTTCGGCCAGGCAGCTTGGGGAACAACAGCAACAACAACCTCCCTTAAGACGGTTGAACCCGTAGAGTTCACCTCCCACTACTCATTAACCCGGCAATTGCCGAAAGACTCTTAAGAGTTTCCCCGGGCGACTGCGGGACGACTCGTAAGATCCTGGGCCTAAAAACTCCATTTAACCCCCCCCCCCATTTTTTTTTTTTTTTTGGCCCCTGGACCATGCCAAATATCACTCCTCCACATCCCCTCCTTCCACACTTTTCTCCCCTCCTTCAGTTATCACCTATCTTCCCTGTTTTTTTTTTTTTTTTTTTTTTTTTTTTTTTTTTTAAGAGACAATGAACGGAGGAAGGAAAAACACAGATAAAACAAAAAAGGTCCATTTGCCTAAAGGCATCCTCCATTCATAAAATGTTTGCAACAACTGGATTTAAACATTTGTAGATTGTAAGTTTGTGGAAAGCAATTAGATGGAAGTGAATTCCAAAGAGTAGTAGCTCTGGGGATAAATGAATTCTGATAAGCAGAAGTTCTGCATTGTGGAGGAGAAAGTGTAAATTCATGGGCGCTCTCAGCTGCCCTAGTTCTACGGGGAAAGATGTGGAGAGGCGGCACAATTGAAGCAAGTTCCTCGGAACAATTGCTGTGAAAATATCTGTAGAATAATGCAAGGGATGCAACGTTTCTTCGTATGGATAATGTAGGAAGGTCTTGTGTGATTGCAGGGTTATTGATTAATCTAATAGCTTTATTTTGAATTTTGTCCAACTGCCTCAATGCAACCACTCCACTTCCACCCCACGGAGGTGAACAGTAATCCATCTGAGAACGCACATGACTTTTATATATCACGGCCAACTGCTCGCCAGTGAAGAATTCTCGAATTCTGTACAGGAGTCCCAGTTTTTTAGAGGCATTCTTAGCAATGCCTCTAACATAATGTGTCCAGCTCAAGTTAGTAGTTAATGTTACACCGAGAATGTCAATACTAGGGGAAGTGGGAATATTTACATCATTAAAAAATATATGGGAGTCAGTGAGATTCTGTCGGTTAGAAAATTGAATGTATTTGGTTTTCTGTGCATTAAAGGAAACTAGATTCTTTTGTCCCCATCCATTAATTCTAGAAAGGTCCTGGTTCAGAGAAATTGCAGTGTTTATTTTTGAATTTATAAGATCGGGTTGGGTGAAAGAATTGGTAAATGTGAAGGAACTGTGGAGTGTTGAGTCATCTGCGTAGGAATGTATTGAATTATGAGTGGTAGATATGAGATCATTGATATGAATGAGGAACAGAATTGGGGCCAAAACTGATCCCTGGGGAACACCAGCATTTATTGAGTGAAATTGAGAATAAAGGCCATCTACCATTACACATATTTTTCTGTTATGAAGATAAGAAGAAATTAGTGGAACTAATGATGCAAGGCCGTAGTGTGACATCTTCGACAATAAGGATTGATGCCAGACTCTATCAAATGACTGATATATCCAGTGCTATTGTATGTGTTTCACCATGTTGGTCTGTAGCTTGGTTGATTTGATGCGAAAGAAGGCAAAGCATGTCTGCAGTTGATCGACATCGTCTAAAACCATATTGCCTATCACTGATTAATTTATTATTCTCAAGATGCTTAATTATGTGATTATTTAATATAATTTCAAAGACTTTACCAAGAGTGGAAGTTATAGCTATTGCTCTGTAGTTTGATGGATCTGAAGAGGCACCTTTTTTAGGAACTGGATGGTTGTTTGCTTCTTTCCAGGGTACTGGGAAGCATGAGGTATGAGTACACAGACGGAAAATTTTTGCCAATACAGGAGCGAGCACCAAGGAGCAATTCTTAAGTACTATTGGAGGAATTTCATCTGGACCAGGAGCCTTATCTACTGAGAGATTCTGCAAAATAGTTTTGACATGTCTGGTGTGGATCTTAAGTGAGGGAATTTCAGGCGAATTAAAATTAAGTACAGGGACATCTTGATTTATTTCATCTAAGGTTGAGTTGGTGGAGAAAATATCCGCTTTACCTCGTGGGTCACTTACAAGATTGCCAGTCGGAGATTTTAATGGTGGAATGGATGAAGCAGTAGTGAAGTTGGATTTAAATGAGTTAAGAGTAGACCAAAATATTTTGTTATCATTTGGATTATTTAGAAGTTTATTTGCCTGTTTGTGGAGAAAGTTTGATTTAGTTAGGTTTAATACAGTTTGATTTAGTTAGGTTTAATACAATTTTATTCCCTTCCTCTGTGGTCTATTTTCGTGCTAACATTAGCGAGTTGGTAGCAGGGCGTTGTCATCACTGTTACCAAGCATGGGAAAGAGTGAGAGAGTGATTATTGCGTAACAGTGTCTCTCCAGACAAGGGGAGGGGAGGAAGGTTGCCTCAGCCATACATTATGTAACTCCCGGCCTGTATTGCCGATTTTGACAATCCAAACGCTGTTTCCACTTGTTTTATTGCTGTAACAGGTTAATACCTTTATAATCAACCTAAAATAGGCGCATATCGATAAACATTAATGCTATTTATGGTAAAATAACGATGTTAGTGATGGGAACAGCTCAAATACGTGCACACAGGCGTGTGGTGTCTCATACCCCCAATGCGCACGTCTTAGGTTAATAACCTTCGGTGGTCCCATGGCTACAACTGGGATGACTAACTGGAGTTACTGGAAAAATGCTATTTTAATACCACAAATTTTCCGAGTGTTTTTTATAAAATAAATTGTTAATTTGCATCAATATATAGTGTTTGTAATTAATTAGAAATCTCGGGAAAACCTATTGGTAAATATTTACTTTTACACCGGGGACGATTTTTACAAGTATTTTTTAGTTTTTGTCCTTGTTTTGGGGTTTTTTAGTTGTGTTTTTTTATGAACCCCATCGGAAAATGCAAAACAAGTCTTATCCATCAATCTTAAGAGACGGTCCCCGATAGTGGGGAGGGCTATGAAGATCAGGGAAATTGCGGGGTAAGAGGCGTAAATAAAGGGGTAATATTGGAAGAATCCATAAAATCTGAACCAAGTTTTGTCATTAACATAACCAAATAACCTAACCTAACCTAACCTAGTATTATGGGTGGGGGCTGCTGCCCCCACACCCACGCTAAATCCATGAAATCCGAGCCAAGTTTTGTCATTAACCTAACCAAATAACCTAACCTAACGTATCCTAGTATTATGGGTGGGGGCTGTTGCCCCCACACCCACGCTAAATCCATGAAATCCGAGCCAAGTTTTGTCATTAACCTAACCAAATAACCTAACCTAACGTATCCTAGTATTATGGGTGGGGGCTACTGCCCCCCACACCCCCGCAAAATCCATGAAATCCGAGCCAAGTTTTGTCATTAACCTAACCAAATAAACTAACCTAACCTAACCTAGTATTATGGGTGGGGGCTCCTGCCCCCCCCCCCCCCCCCCCCCCCCCCCCCCCCCCCCCCCCCCCCCCCCCCCCTCCCCCCCCCCCCGCTAAATCCATGAAATCCGAGTCAAGTTTTGTCATTAACCTAACCAATGAATGAAGGTGGTGGAGCGAGAGGGGTGGCCGTCCGGCACCAACGCAACAGAAAATGGAGATCGGATGAGCCGTGCGATATTTTTTTATTTTTTTAAACATTTAGGGATTTTTTTATAATGAATTACCGACGGGGTGGACATATATGGCAATGAAGTACATGACCTAACTAACATATTTGTCTAAATAATATATCGATGGTTTCGACCCGGTTTAGAAATAAATAAATTCCAACCTATTTTCCCCATTAGGCCTATTGATCAATGTTGAGACACGCCCCCGATAGTGATTTAAAAAGACATTAGCCTAACCTAACAACCTTACCTAACCTAACCTAGTATTATGGGTGGGGGCTGCTGCCCCCCCCCCCCCCCCCCACCCGCTGGTTGAGTACTAATCCCTTAGTAAATACAAACAAAAAATTGGCTGTCGATAATACGAAAAAAGTCGATGAAGTCTACGGTGTTTACTCTGCAATCTTCAGCTTTGATTGTACATTGATAACGGGAAAGTACCGTATTGACAACCTTGTTACGAAAATTATATTTTAATGCCATACTTTTATATTAGGTTTTTCCGAGGGTATAACACATTTTCGTATGATCTTTAGAGCTATCGATAACTGGATGTACCGTATTGACAACCTTGTTACGAAAAAGACATTTCGGTTTAATGTTATTTTAATATCACAAATTTTTTTGATATATTTGAAGATAAATATTGAATCTATAATTATGCTCTAAAGATCATAAGAAAATTTGTTTTAACCCTCGGCAAAACCTAATAAAAAAGTATGGGACTAAAATGTGTTTTTCGTAACAAGGTTGTCAATACGGTACTTAAGGTACTTACAGTCATCGATAGCTCTAAAGATCATATGAAAATGTGTTAAACCCTCAGAAAAACCTAATTTAAAAGTATGGTACTAAAATCTAATTTTCGTAACAAGGTTGTCAATACGGTACTTTCCCGTTATCAATGTACAATCAAGCTGAAGATTGCAGAGTAAACACCATAGACTTCATCGACTTTTCTTTCACCTTCGGATAATTAAGGGATTAAGGGATTTGTACTCAAGCAGCGGGTTTGTGGGGGCGGCAGCCCCCACCCATAATACTAGGTTAGGTTAGGTAAGGTTGTTAGGTTAGGCGGTTTATGTTTATCACCAACCAGTGACGGGCCCCATCGATGATTATTATTGTGTTTTCACTTTCATGAACGATACTTTGTTGGTGTACATGTACTTACCGTCGCAGATTCGTTATCAATGAAATACGAGAAACTGTAAAAAATACCTCCCTGTCGATGGCCGCGGCGCAATAGTAAACAATGGCTGTCGTTCGGAAGCTCTTACGCTCAATCTTTCAGTCGAACGTCACTACACCTAGCGGTCTTTTTAGGAATCATTATCCATGGCATGAACCAATCACAATGCTTCCCGTCACTCCTGGAATCAATCACAGCCTTCCATCAAATTATTAACCAATTACACAGTGTTTCAGTCGTCACGTCACGCGCCACGCCCCTCGCCGGCCCGGGCGGGCTCAGTTTGAAGATGGAGCCCTAACACGGAGGTCGTGGTGGTATGTGCTACGAGGTTTTCAGGTAATTTGTTGTACTTTGGTATTTTTATTTACCGGATCAGTCTGAAGATGGTTTTTTCTTTGATATACAGTGTTGTTTAATACCAAGGACTGTCGCATTTTACTATTTTCCCATTATCCATCAATCTTAATTAAGACACGGCCCCAGATAGTGAAGATCAGGGAAATTGCTGGGTATAAGCCGTAAATATAGGGGTAATATTGGAAGATCTCTGAACATACAATATTTAAAAGTAACAAAACCTGACAATGAAAAAAACCCGAGCCAAGTTTTGACCAAACTTGGCTCGGGTTTTTCAATTTTTCAGAGTACAAAATCACAGTAACCTCATTTCGAAAGTTGGCTCGTTTTTTTTTGGCAAAAGTTGGCTCGGATTTAAGGGATTTAGCGGGGGTGTGGGGGCGGCAGCCCCCACCAATAAAACTAGGTTAGGTTAGGTTAGGTTAGGCTAATGTTAACCCCATAATACTAGGTTAGGTTAGCTTAGCTTATTTGGTTAGGTTAATGACAAAACTTGGCTCGGATTTCATGGATTTAGCGGGGGTGTGGGGGCAGCAGCCCCCACCCATTATACTAGGTTAGGTTAAGCTAATTTTAACAACATTGTTACTGGCTTTATCCACGTTGAAAAACAAAAAAATCCGAGCCAACTTTCGAAATGAGGTTACTGTGATTTTGGACTCTGAAAAATGTAAAAACCCGAGCCAAGTTTGGTCAAAACTTGGCTTGGGTTTTTCCATTTTCAGGTTTTGTTACTTTTCAATATTGTATTTTCAGAGTTCTTCCAATATTTCCCCTTTATTTACGCCTTTTACCCCGCAATTTCCCTGATCTTCATAGCCCTCCCCACTATCGTTTTAAGATTGATGGATAACGGGAAAATAGTAAAATGCGACAGTCCTTGGTATTAAACAACACTATCAAATAAAAAATAAAAAACAACAAAAAATAACCTGAAAAACTCGTCACTGGTTGGTGATAAACATTTACCGGTTAGGCTAATGTCTTTTCAAATCACTATCGAGGTGGGGGGGGGGGGGGGGGCGAGTCTCAACATCGATCGATAGGCCTAATGGGGAAAATAGGTTTTCCCGAGATTTCTAATTAATTACAAACACTATATATTGATGCAAATGACCAATTTTGTTTATAAAAAACACTGAAAATTCGTGGTATTAAAATAAAAAAAATCCGACATTTTAGTACCATACTTTTTTATTAGGTTTTGCCGAAGGTTAAAACAAATGTTCTTATGATCTTTAGAGCATATAGATTCAATATTTATCTTCAAATATATCAATCAAATTCGTGGTATTAAAATAACATTGAACCTTATGATCTTTAGAGCATATAGATTCAATTTTTATCTTCAAATATATCAACAAAATTCGTAGTATTAAAATAACATTGAACCGAGTTACTTTACTTTACTTTAATTATAAACTTACTTTACCTGGCTACTTGGCAATCCGTTCCAAAAAGTCGAGAGTGGGGCACCCAAAACGCTGGTGCAGAGCCGGCAACGGTTCCTGCCAGGCAGCAGACACTGACGGCGTTAATATGTGTATGGGTAATGTGGGTTCGTGTTGTGTGTACTGTACGAGGGAATATACAGCAACCTGACAGGAACGTCCCGGCTCTCAACAAAGGCACAAACAAAACCTTACCTATCGACTCCTGGACAGGATCGCCAAGAGCCTCAAACTCCAAGGAAAAACACATGGAACACTGGATAATATTCAAGGACACTACATCCGCATTATTAGAAACAATGTATTAGGGAAAATAGGCACCAACAGATTCGCCATATTTTTCTCCATATAGTCCGCATGGAGGATTTTCGAGTATAACTAAATAAGTTGGTCACCAATTATTTTGCAATATTTGAAAACAAATATGGATTTTATATGCTCTAAACATAATATGAAAATGTGTTTTAAGCCTCGGCAAAACCTAATACAAATATATGGTACTAAAATGGAATTTTTTCGTAACATGGTTGTCAATACCTTCCTACAGACGGCACAGATTCGTACACACGCCATTTTCACCTGTCTCCCGAGGTCTGTCCACCAGCTTTTTAGTCAACACTAACTCCACCAGCCCATCTCTGTCGAAACTACAGGTGTTCATTTCCACAGCTTTGCGCATCACGTCACGAGACACTACTGGCTTCCTATTGGGGTTTTTTTAACACGTCATTATAACGCAGATGCTACGTCACGCTCTTGTCACGCATACCTTCGGGAGCCAATCACTTAGGTATAATATGTTCATTACGTCATTGCAATCGACCTATCACAGATACCCACCTTGATTTAGCTGAAAATTGACAGTCGAGTCATGGCGGTGGATTGCAAAGGATGTTCACCTCTGCCCCATTCTATTATTGTAGACACTACTCGTAATAATACTGCTGCCCTGAAACTATTCACAGAACATGGGTGTTTGCCGAGTGATGTGACGTGTAAGAGGTGTGGTGAAGCCTGTTATTTGTATGAGCCCTTACAACAGTGGCGTTGCGGTAACTACTGGTTCTTAGAAAAAACAACCACCCGCCGCCAATGTGGGTTCCGCACTTCTCATAAAAAAGGCACATCCACGGAGACGTGGATGCGCTTCGTCACGGACCTCATCACCTACTCCCTCAACTTCATCTCAATAAGGTACGCTATTATACGCTTCTAGGTTAGGTTAGGTTGGGTTGTTTGGTTAGGTTAATATACTAGGTCTCAGAAACAAGATTCGTAGTTGTGGTAGTATTTACGGTATCTGGACACTTCGAGCGGAGGCGCAGTTAGGTTAGGTTAGGTTAACTTAGGTTAACTTAACTTAGGTTAACTTAACTTAACTTAACTTAACTTAACTTGGTTAGGTTAGGTTAGGTTAAGTTAAGTTAAGTTAAGTTAAGTTAACTTAGGTTAAGTTAACTTAGGTTAGGTTAGGTTAGGTTAATTAGGTTAGATTGTGCATCCGCTCGAAGTGACTCATTCGTATTTACAGATACGGCAGAATACAAATGGCCGCCGGCCCAACCGCCATGTTGTATCCCACGTAGGCCTACTAGGTAGTACGGACACATTGTAGGCGTTAGGTGTGCATTAGGCTTGTATCCAATGTACTAGGTCTATGTTACTGGATATTTATGATTTAAATAAGTGCTACGTTTTCGACAAATATGGTTAGGCTATATGGCTTTGCAATTAGCCAAATCATGAGCCGATTTCCGACATTTAGGTTAGTTAGTCTTTTTCGATTCTCAAAATACGAGCCAAGTTTTGCCAAAAATTGGCTCTGGTTTTCCAAAATTATGTTTTTGGGGCTTTGCAATTTAGGAAAACATGAGCCAACATTCTAAATTAGGTTACTGTAATTAGTTAATCTTAAAACTCCCAAAATCCGAGCCAAGTTTTGCCAAAACTTGGCTCGGGTTTTCCAAAAATCGGGTTTTATGGCTTTGCAATTTCGGGAAACCTGAGCCAAATTTCTAAATGAGGTTACTGTCATTTTATTTTCTAGAAACTCTCCAAATCCGAGCCAAGTTTTGCCAAAACTTGGCTCGGGTTTTCCAAAATTCGGGTTTTATGGCTTTGCAATTTCGAGAAACCTGAGCCAAACTTCGAAATGAGGTTACTGCCATTTTGTTGTCTACAAACTCTCCAAATCCGAGCCAGCTTTGGCCAAAACTTGGCTCGGGTTTTCGAAATATTGGGTTTTAGGCCTTTGAAATACATTAAAACCCGAGCCAACTTTTGCTAAAATACGTGTTAATCCTCGTTTTACGCATTTAACCCCTCATTTTCCCTGTACTTCATAGCCCTCCCCACTATCGGGCGGCGTGTCTTAAGATCGTTGTATAATGGGGAAAACGGTTTCGCCGAGGGTTGTAATTATTTCCAAACACTATATATTGATGAAAACTAACAGGGACAAATAAAAAAATCCATGGGAAAATTGGTGACCATCTTATTTAGTTTTTCCGATTTTCGTTATTGACAAATTGAAAAAATACACCAACAATCTGTGAAAGATGTCTAATAGCGGGGTTGTGGGGGTGACAGCCCCCACACATAATACCAAGATAGGTTAGGTAAGGTTGTTAGGTTAGGCTAATGTCCTTTCAAAGGAGTATAGGCTAGTAAACACTAGGATAGCTTATACCCGGTCAGAGGTAAGAAGAAGAGTCCTGATGTAGTCTCCTTGAATGCTACCGAACACTGAAGGTTGATAAAAGCGACACTGATCTAAAGGAACACTGATCAAAAGGAACACTGATCAAAAGGAACACTGATCAAAAGGAACACTGATCAAAAGAATTAAATTAACACTATGAGAAAAAAGTAAGTTACGTTAATATATAATATGGGTTCCATGTCATCTCAACCAGTAGACCATTTCAACCAGTAGCTCTCAACCAGTGCCAAATTAACCCAGACCAACCAAACCAGTGCCAAAACATAGTACTAACCTATCCTATCCTATCCTAACCTAACCTAACCGTATTGGTTGATTTGGTACTGGTTGAGAGCTACTGGTTGAAATGGTCTACTGGTTGAGTTGACCGGTCACCTATAATATGAATATAATAAAACTATGATTAAAATCTAGGACTTCCACTAATATTACGTTAAGTCAAAAACAAACAAACAACAAACAAGCACAAAAATATAACGTCTCACGAGGTAAGATCACTGGGCACCTCTCCGGTGGGCGTCTGAACTGGAAGTGAAGTGACTGGCTAAACACAAGAAGTGTCCATTGCCCGCCCTTTTTCCCCAACAGATGGAGACACTATCGAGGTAATTGTCGTCTGTATCTGTTTACAATATCAAACCAGTTCACCAAGACACAGCACAAGAATTATACATATTACTTCATATTACTTCAGAACCACAAAGACAGCTGCCTTCCAAATCATATGAAAACACCGAAACGAAGCGCTTCACAACAAACTCACTTAGACAACAAAAAGGTTCAGTGAAGGCATGAAGCGACGAAGCGCTTCACCACGGAACTCACTTAAACAAAAAAGGTTCCCAGTGAAGGCATTAAGTGATATACAGCAAGATCGGTATGAAAAGTAAAGAAAAAAGAAAACCTCACAATGAAAGACAAAGAAAGCACATGGCCGCTCACGGCATTATGCTATTAATTATATAAGTAAGGTCTTTCAATACATAAATAAACTGATCATTGTGACAATATATATATATATATATATATATATATATATATATATACTATATATATATATATATATACTGTATATATATGTAGATATATATACAATAACAAAAATAACAAATACATAACAATGGGGTATATGCCAGAGTATATATATATATATATAGATAGATACATAAATAGATAGATAGATAGATAGATAGATAGATAGATAGATAAATAGATAGAAATATTAACATGACTCCGAGGGGCTGATCATTTTACTTGTATAATAACAAAACAAGTAAAATAACAACTATGTGAATCCGTGACCATATAATGTCTAATGTTAAGTAGAGAAGGAGAAAGTGCTTATGGGACTAGTGCAATTGCCTTTTGGTCTATATATTTAATTACTAATTTATGTCTGAGTTTCCTCGCTAGACCTCCATCAGTCTAAAAGAAAAGAACCCTTAAAACCCCTTTCAAGATAAATATGTATATTTTTCGGTAGAAAAATGTCCCGGCCAAAGGCCGATTCCTTTTAAAATTACAGCTTCTCTATCGCTCGCCAGAAAAAAATGACACCTAAATGGCACGAAAGGTCTTAATGTTGACAAGAAAATGAGGTCTCAAAATCGCCAAACTAATGGAACACTGTCTTTGTCTAACTTTTGGTTTCGTAATGTTTTTTTTCTGTCCACGGTGGCCATTTTTCTCTCTCACTCACTCACTTTCATTCTCACTCTCACGAGATAAATAGATTTATAGATATATACATAGATAGATATATAGATGGATACATAGATAGATAGATAGATTGATTGACAAGTATATAGATACAGGTAGAGGATAGATAATTATGTTGTCTCTCACCCTGAGTAGTTTTATGGCCCCGGTGTTGTGATCAATATCGAAGGCAGTTTGAGAGTCGTTGATATCCACCCCATCCCCGGAGAGTCGGTAGGTGATGCGGCCAAAGTCACCCGTGTCACCATCTGTAGCCGTCACCTGCTGTTGAGAGGAGAACATCAAGCTGAATTATATATCCCATCAGTACGATCAAGGTTTGAGGCTGATTTACACCAAAGATATTCTTGATCCGCAACTTTATTCGGTGTCTGATGTGTGCATTATGTTTCTGTGTGCCCACACATCACAGCAGTGATGATTGTGTGTCTGTGTAATAAGGATATGTGTGTGTATGCGCCCCTACAGGACACACACATGACAGTAGTGAAGATAATGGTGATTATGGCAGTAGTAATTAGTGATTGTGGTGGTGACTGGCATTAGTTGTGATAGTGGTGATGATCTCAGTGTGTGTACCACTACACACATCACAGTAGTGATTCACAACAGTGATGATGATGGTGTGTCTTGGTAGTGAGTATATATGTGTGTGCCCCGTCAGGGCACACACATGACAATAGTGAATATAATGGTAAATATGGTAGCTATAGTGATGGTGGTAGTGATTGTGGTAGTAGATGTGACGGTGGTGATGTCCTGTGTATCTGTGCCCCATACGGTCACAGACAGCACAGTAGCGAGTATTTGTAATATTGATGATGGTAATAGTTCAATGAAATCAAGTTAGGATCCGTCAAGCCCAAGGTTTATATATTAGAAAGCTTTACATGAAGTAAGAGCCTAATTTTGTTAAATAAACTGTTCAGGTTAGACCGCCCCACCTACATTAGGTGTACAGGCATAGATATGTTTACGAAAAGAGGTCTTTGAAACACAAAGTATTACCTTACTGCATAGTAATTACACAAGTGCTCACGAGGGAACCAATTACCAATTGAATACAGTCTTTTACTGTTGCCACAAAAGGATCGTTAATTGTTGCTAATTCTGTCCCAGAGTTCACTTCTTGTTTATATTTAGAGATTAAACACTTACTTATATTGAGAGATTATACAATTGCTTGTATTGAGAGATAAGACGCCAGTTATATTGAGAGCTAAACATTTGCTAGTAGCTGGGTGTGCTCAACCGCCTTAGGGGGTTCTTTTCCCCTGCACAGCTTCTTGCTCTGTACAGGGGCATAGTGCGCCCTTGTATTGAGTATTGTTCACATGTGTGGGGAGGTTCCTCTCACACCACTCTCCTAGACAAAGTTGAAAGGAAGGCCTTTCGTATCATTAACTCCCGTCCACTCACCAACTCTCTGCAATCTCTCTCTCTCCGCCGGAATGTTGCATCTCTCTCGCTATTCTATCGCTACTATAATAATCAGTGTTCCTCAGAGCTGTCCCAGTGCATACCACCTCCTTTACGTAGGGCACGTGGTACCCGTCTTGCAACTCAATCCCACCCCTACTCTGTGCAACTCTCCAACCCAAGAGTGAAACGTTACTCTCAAACTTTCTTCTACTCAACATCTGAGCTCTGGAACTCTCTCCCAGAATCAGTCTTTCCCTCTTCCTATGACTTAAATTGCTTCAAGCTCCGTGTGTCCAGGCATTTTGGCTCGAACGTCCCTTGATTTTGGCCCTGTCACTCTTTCAACTATGGGGGAGGCACTCGCTATAGGCAGTTATGCCTTTTGCCTCCCTCAATCACATAGAAAAAAAAAAAAAAAAAAAAAAAAATTGAGAGATTAAGCGCTTGCTTATATTGAAGAATTAAGTATTTGCAAGTCCAATGAGTTAATGATATTGACTGGACCTAAGGGCCCTGCATTATGCAACAATGCTTGAAGATACCATATTGTATATTCTTGTTCTGTATTTTCGTGTTTTGTATATTACTTGACCCCTGACTTTTATGTTAATATATCTTGTATATTAATGTTGGCATTTGTTTTTGTTGTCCAGCTGAGCATGCAGTAGACCCTAGCCTTAAAACACATTGCATAACATTAATGGAAAGTGGTGGTCTCAGCTCGGTAACCAGACATTAGATCAACCTTCACCACGTTTACTTCGACCCAGCCACATGGGAGAGAGGTTCATGGATCCAGCTCCTCGAGGTGCTAGTTAACACAATAACTGACATCAATGGCAAACAAAAGGTAGCTGTTGCAGTCTCCTTAGGGGTCCATGCCCAAAGAGTAATCAGTTCAATTTCGAATGAGACAAAATGGGACCAAGCGAAAAAGACAATCCTACCAAGACGTCGATGAAGCTAGAATCAGAACGCTCACACTAGACAATAACCTAGATACATTCAGAATAAAGTCCCTCAGACTGTGTATGATTCCCCGCCCCAATCTAGATCAGACCGCCCTAAATTAAATAATTCACTCAGATATGAGGGGGAACGCTGGAAATGATGGATGCTCACACTAATATATTTAGGGCGGTCTGATCTAGATACAGGCAGGCTATCTTATGACTAACTCGTATATATCGTTTCCCAGTGGAAAACAAGCTCTCTAGCTACCTAAGTTTCTGGATTCTACCTCAGCAGAACTTTGCTAGTTAGATAGGGAGTCAGTTAACTATGTATTCCAATGACTTTATGGGAGCTAAACTGAAGTTTATTTTTGAGCAAGTTTACAGGTATTTGAACTATGACTCTTGTCTCCCCGATGGAAAACAATGAGTCTTAGCAAGAATGTTTATCAGTACTGCTAGAAGTACTCCATCAACTGTCTAGTGGCCCTGTAGTCATTTAATAAAACTGGCAAAAGTGATGGAGCTGGTGTTTCTGGGCCAGGGCGTCTTGGTAGCTTGTCACCTTGTCGTCGGCTGTATATTCGTCATGATCTCGCAGTGGGGTCCCACTCAGAGGCATAGCGACTTCTCTCAAGGGCATCGTCAGGGGCGGCCTCCATAGTAGGGGGCGAGTGCCTCTGTCGCCATCCTGGTTACCTCTCGCAGAACACTGGGAGGTTCCGTTTACCGGTGCGTGGTTTACTCCATGAAATATGAGTCGCGGGCACCGAGGGTGTGACGCTGGATTAATGTCTGCAGCTCCAACAGTCCTGGGCAATTAGTAATCATGGAAATTCGCAGCAGTGACTGGGGGAGGCTCTAGGATGGTCTAGAACACCCTTTAAACAAATTATCTCTTTCAGGAGGCCCTCTTTTAGAGCTCCCGTCCACGCCAGCTGGCTAGCGTACTGTGAAGTTGAGGATTTGTGCTGCAGGGAGAGGAGGGAGACCAAGTCTTTGGGGACAGAGTCTGTGACTGTGTGTCGAGGGAATGAATGAATGAATGAATGAATATAGAAAAGGTGGGTGAGGGTGAAAGAAGGGAAGTTTTTATTGGTTAAGTAGGAGAGACAGTGATAATAGTGGGAGAAATAGGGTGTCGGGGCTTGACCCAACGTGCGTGAGTTGAATAATTGAGCTGGGGTTGAGTTGATTTAGTTGGAGAAGTTACTTTAGTGATTCAGGATGGCTTGCCAAGAAGGGGGCAAGGGATGGGGAGCAAGTTAATTTTTGGATGGTATAAGATCGAAAGTGCTTGCATGTTTTGGGGTTGTATTTTTGGGTGGTAGTAATTCGAAAATGGTATAAAAGGGGAGGTAATTGTGGGTGGCATGGAGTCAAAAGGGGTACTGCTGGGGAAGTCTGTCAGTGGCAGAACCTGTAAGAAGGCTGTACTGTTATTATTATAGAAGTTACGTTAAAAGGTTGTTGTCTTGTACTTTGTCTGTGAAATTATACATTTTAATGGGAAGTGAAGCTAGGAGGGATGAGTGAGAGAGCCATAAATGGCTGGCTGGAAGATCGTGGTGTTTTCTGCCAACCAATTACAAGGCTTCCAGGATTGCCTGACCTGGACTCTGATCCTCCAGACTTTGTGAAGCTTGGAGGATGCCCTGTGACCGTGTTTCCTTCTTCTTTGAGGTTGAGCCACCCATTGGGGTGATCGGGCCAAGCGAGCGCCTTAGCCAATCCTGTAACCAGCCAGCCGTGACATCATATCTTGTAGCACTTGTCCTCAGCCAATGGAGAGCGTGTTGGTGGGGGAAGCTCCGCCCACTCTTTGACGTTGACGGAAGAGGGATCTTGGTCACCTATCTTGACAAGAGTGGATCTAGGGCGCTTGGGGATTTTCACGTTCCTTATGCTCGGGAGGGCTTTGCTTGCTCTCTCCTTTTGATGAGGTTTGTGGTTCTTGACCAATATTCCAACATTAATTTATCTGATTTATCTCTTTCTTAAAAATAGGCTAAGCTAACCTCCGTTTAGTAACTTTGTCAACTTTTTATCTTGTTTCATAAAAGTGAGGCAAATCTAACCTTGTTGAAACAAGATGTTAGTCATCTCTTTACTTTTGTTGTAATTGATTGCGGATCTGAGAGGATTGCAAACTAGATAATAAGTTGCTGCTGCTGGAAGCCACCCTTTTGTACTCAGCTATACTTCCACTCAATGCTCGGCTCAGGCTCTGGTTTGGTACCCACCTTTTACCTACCTTCCACAGTTGCTAGCAGGCTTGTGGCTAGGGAAAATTATTATACAGCTCCTGCTCAGTAAGCTCAGTTGTACTCCCGTTCTTCTTGAACAATGCTATTGAGAATGCATGCATAGGACACTGCATATTTCACTGCAAGCTTGTGGTATAGCAAGAAGTAGCTGGCTCAGAGTTTAGGGACAGCTTGATGTAGTACTGCATTGTCTGGCTCTACGGTTTTGCCATTCACTCAAGCTTTTACTGATTTGGAGTATAGGAGCCAGGGAAGTGCCAACCGGTCCTCCCCTAGAGCAAATGTCAGCTTTGGCTCTGGGTGCCGTCTCTGTTAAAGTTTGTCAGCGCAGACTTTAGATCTGACTCCCGTGGTGGCACTGCACTCTGATCAGTCAGCTGAGTCCAGTTGTTATTCGGGGGACAGATTTTTTATCTTCTCTTAAGTGGTGTTGAAACCAGGAGGGCGAAAGTTAGGTTACAGGTGATCGCCGCCGAATATTAGAGAGAAGCTTGCATAGCACAGAACCGTCGAACAATCAGGATGAGGCACAGTAGCACTTGCATCTGCACTTGCAAGGCCGATACACCTATGTCCGTTCCAGAGATCAGAGTTTGTTACCGAAAATCCTGCTCGCTGATAGGCTGACAGAGGAAAATCTCCTGTTTTTGCATTTCCTCTATTTTTACTTCCATAAATAGTATCATGATAATTATTAGTATAAATATAAACCAGAATAATGCTATGAAGTCCTCATCCGTATTGAAAAATTATAAGTACTGACCGTTAGTATGGTCTTGGGCAGGTGTCGGTCGTCCTCCTCTGTGATCTGTGTCTCGTGGAGGGAGGTGGGGAAGACGGGGGCGTGGTCGTTCTGGTCTATCACTGTCACTGTCACTAGGGCCTCACTGGTAGCCTCCCCAACCCGGGCCTCCACCACCAGGAAGTACTAAGGAGAGGCACAATACAGAAGATGTTAATGTTGACAATGGATCAGACGGTAATATATATATATTTATAAATTATATATATATATATATATATATATATATATATATATATATATGAAGGAGATGAGCAAAATTCATGGTGGTACAGGGTTACATTAAAGTACATGAAGATACAGGATATACGACGCGTTTCACTGGACAACCAGCATTATCAAGTAAGGAAGGAATGATATAAAAGGTAAACAGGAAGGGTATATATAGAGGGTGGAGGATCAGAGGAGGCGGAAAACAGGGGGCAAAAGTCTGCGAATGGTGGAAGGGTAAACTAGGAGAGAGAAAGGAGGTAACCGCTTCACGCATGCACACTGGATGCGGGATGGTGGTCGATAGGTGGGGTCGAAGCTGATTGGCTGCGTGTCGAGGGGCGTGGCCTAAGTTGTGTGTTGTGTGGCGCCTGCAGAAGACGAAGCTGAAGGAGGTAGCGCGGGGGGCTGCGTCAAGGGCACCGGAGGGCGAGGAGGGGCGTTAGGTCCTGTAGGGTAGTGCCTTTTGGCAGAAGGAAGGATCTGAAGGTCCAGAGTTTGGTTGTTGATGTTGGGATGTAAGGCTTGGATATATAAAGCTTCGAGTATAGGTAATCTCCTTGGGTCACTTTCTTTATCGAGTATGGTGGTGTGTTTCTCTAACTCGTTGCGTGTGAGGTGAGGGTGGTTAGGGGTGAGATAGTGGTCTTTGATGGCTCCAGCCTGAAGGTGAAGAGTTAACCGACGTGAAAGACGAGTCTGCGTCATTCCAATATAGGAATGAGGTCCACAGTCCTCATAATTACAGGTATGTTGGTAAATGACGTGATCGTCGGTCATCGGGCTCTTTATCTTGGTGGAGGCTGGTTTGTTGCGGAGAACGAGGTTGGAGGTCTTGGGGGATTTGTAATAAATTATTAATTTGATTTTGTTTTCCGGGTTGGTTGGGTGGACATGCTTGGAGATTATTTCTTTTAAGACGGCTCGTCATTTTTGTGTTCAGAGGACATGTAATTGCGGTAGAAGATCTTAATTTCATTGGGGGGGTCAATGTTGGGAGGGCTTTGGGTGTACCATTTTTCAAGATGGTGGTTGATGGTGCTGGAGATGTCGGAGTTGGAGCATCCGTTATTTACTAAAACTTGGGATAGTCTTTCTATATATATATATATATATATATATATATATATATATATATATATATATATATATATACAGTATATACAGTATATATATATATATATCTATATAATATTTTCGATTGTCTGTCTGTCTGTGTGTGTGTCTGTGTGTCTGTTCTTTATGCATGGCCAAATTGTTTAAGCTAGAGCGTTCATACTTGGTATGCATAGTAAGGGGGTCCCTAGGCAGGTTTTAGTGAACAAATATAATTCCACAGGGTGAAAGGGACGGAGCAAATGGGCGCGAAAACGGAAAAATCGCTTTTGGTTTTAACAAAAATTGCCGTTTGGTGCAGAAGGAGCCCTCCGATCGAAAAGGTGTATGGAACGAAAGTTGTTCGCAGCACCCAAAAATGGGGGTAATGATGAGGTTAGATCCAAAATCGGAGTTCATTTAGCGGCCGAAATCGAGGTCGCCGTTTAATGAGGCATAGGGAGGTCGAGGCCGGTGATTATGGTAGTAGTAGTGGTGGTAGTAGTGATGGTGATTATGGTGATTACCCGGGCAACGCCGGGTACCCCTAGTATATATATATTTATATATATATATATATATATATTATATATATATATATATATATATATATAGATATATATATATATACAGTAATATATATATATATATATATATAGATATATATTATATATATATATATATATATATACAATATATATATATATATATATATATATATACTGTATATATACCGGTATATATATATATATATTCATATACATACTGTACTAGCCGGGGTGCCCGGCGTTGCCCGGGTAATCACCATCATCACCATCACTACTACCATAATCACCATCATCACCATCACTACTACCATAATCACCATCATCAATCACTACTACCACAATCATCACAATACTACTACTACCATAATCACCGGCCTCGACCTCCCTGTGCCTCATTAAACGGCGACCTCGATTTCGGCCGCTAAATGACCTCCGATTTTGGATCTGACCTCATCCGTACACCCATTTTGGGGGGCTGCGAACAACTTTCGTTCCATACACCTTTTCGATCGGAGGCCTCCTTCTGCCCCAAACGGCCATTTTTTTTATTTTTTGTTCCATTTGTTTTTCAATTTCGGCCTCGAAACGACCTCCGATCGTGGCATCGCCCCCTCTATGATCTGACCCAGGTCAATTGACACCCACATGCAAAGATTCAGCTCCCCAGGTCCAAAACTGCGGCCGCCTATTAAGAACAGACACACACACACACAGACAATCGCAAATATTATATACAGTAGATATGTGAGATTAAATATTACAACATATTTTGCATTTATATATTTTTTATTCAGGGATTCAATATCTCTTGCAATCTTAATTGTTGATTATTATGTGTATGTAGGAGAGTACCGTATTTAGTATTTATCGGAGGGTTTTTGAGTTGTTGGTGGTTGTAACGTTTCGACTATTACATTAGTCATGATCACACAGTTGATTATGGTTAGCGTAAGTGTAGAGGGGGCTTATATAGGGGGTTTCCTTGGTCTTGCATGGCTTGTTCTGCACAGATGGGCTAGGCTAGTCGGTGATCTGCGTTCGTGGTTGGCTGGCTGCTGCTAGCCACGCACTACGTCTGTTGATTGGCTGGCTGGACACTGGCATCTTCAGTTGGGCGTTGGCTAGTGGGTGTGGGGTGCTCGCTGTAGGTGTGGTCATTTTCTTCTTGGTGTCTATGGGGGTAGGATCTCCTTGCTGTGGGGAGAATTTGTAGGTCCAAGGTCTGGTTGTTTAGTGTAGGGTTGAGGGTCTGCATGTACTGTAGATGGCTTTAAGGATCGGGAGGCGTCTAGGGTCGGGTTCATTATCTAATATGGAGGTGCTGGTTTCTAGGTCTTTGCAACTTAGTTTGGGGTGGCCTGGGCTGTTGTAATAATTTTTGATAGAGCCAGATTGTACTGTAGATGGAGGGTAAGACGATGGCTCAAGCGAGTCTGGGTCATGTCAATATACTCTTTACGCGGTCCACAGTCCCCGTGGGTACAAGAGTGTTGGGATACCAAATAGTCCAGATTCAGTTGTTTTTTGTCGTTGACAGGGCGATTACGTAGGACAAGTTGGGAGGTATTGGGGGATTTATAATATATTTCAAAGCCAACGGCGGATGTTGTTCTTACGTGCACAACGAACTCACTTGCTCTCGTGTTCCCGATTTCGACTCCTCTGAATTCTCAACTTTATGGCTCAAACTATCCTGTCATTCTCATACTAAATATTTCTGTGCTGTCTATCTTTCCCCTAACTCTACCGACTTTCCCAAATTCTTCGACTATCTAAAATCTAAAGTGGAACACATTCTATCTATCTCTCCCTGCTCTGAAATCTCCATCGTAGGAGATTTCAACGTTCACCACTGCCAATGGCTCTCCTCTCACTTTACTGACCCACCTGGTGAACAAGCCTACGTCTTTTCTATCATAAATGACCTAGAGCAGCTGGTCCAGCAACCCACCCGTATCCCGGATCGCTTCAGAGATCGGCCCAACATTCTTGACTTATTTCTGACTTCTAACCCTTCTTCTTTTACTGTCAATCTTTTCTCTCTTTTGGGCTCCGCCGACCATAAACTTATCTCCGTCACCTGTCCTATCTCTTCAGTACGGCCTTCCGATCCTCCCAGCAGGTGGCGCTAGTGACACTTTGGCGCTGCCGACTGGGAGACTCTCCGGCAGTACTTCTTTGATTTCTCATGGAATAACTTCTGCTTCCGTGGCCGAGGACCCTCGGGGAGTGCTGAACGCATTACCGAGGTAATCCTTTCGGGCATGGAAGCGTACATCCCAGTTTCTTTCTCTCAGTCTAATGCAAAACAAATCTTGGTTTACTCACGCTTGTTCTACTGCTGTCCACAACAAGGAGGAAGCATTCAAACGGTGCCGACGCCTTAAAACTCAAGAATCTCATTCTTCTTATATTTCTGCCCGGAATCAAGCCAAATCTGTTCTTCGACTTGCCAAGCACTCTTTCATCAATAATAAATGCATTGAACTATCCAACTCTAGCTCTTCCCAAGCTTTCTGGCATCTAGCCAAAAACCTCTCCAACAACTTTTCTTCCTCGTCTTTCCCTCCCCTTTTCCACTCTGATGGCAAAACCATCACTTCTTCCTCTGACAAAGCTGAACTCTTTGCTCAAACTTTTGCCAGAAACTCTACCTTGAATAATTCCGGTGATATTCCTCCCTCTCCACCCTCCTCTCTCCTACTTATACCTAATGTCCTAATCTCTTCTAAAGATGTACTTTCTACCCTCTCTGGGCTTAATACTAAGAAGGCGTACGGTCCGGACGGTGTTCCTCCTGTTGTACTTAAAAACTGTGCTTCCGTGCTGACCCCCTGCCTAGGCAAACTCTTTCGTCTCTGTCTCTCCTCTAACATCTTTCTTTCTTGCTGGAAGTTCGCTCTCATTCAACCTGTCCCAAAGAAGGGTGACCGCTGTCAACCCTCCAACTATCGTCCAATTGCTCTCATCTCTTGTATCTCTAAAGTTTTTGAAAGTATTCTTGCTTCCAAATTTCTTAAGCATTTCTCTTCTCATAATCTGCTCTCAGATCGCCAGTATGGCTTCCTTAAGGGTCGCTCTACTGGTGATTTTCATTCATATCTTACTAATTCTTGGTCATCCAACTTTCGGGATTTCGGTGAGAGTTTTTCTGTTGCACTAGACATATCAAAGGCCTTCGATAGAGTCTGGCACAAATCTTTAATTTCCAAACTGCCCTCCTTCGGTTTCTGTCCCTCCATCTGTGCCTTTGTCTCTAATCTCCTTTCCGGCCGTTCCATAGCTGCAGTTGTGGACGGCCATCGCTTATTTCCTCATCCTATCAACTCCGGTGTTCCTCAGGGTTCTTTCCTATCTCCTATTCTCTTTCTAATTTTCATAAATGATCTTCTCAACTGTACATCCAGTCCCATCCATTCATACCCAGACGACTCTACTTTACACCACTCAATAAGTTTTCCAGAACGCCCCAGCCAGCAATCCTTCAAAAGGAAACGTAATAAAGCCATAAAATGCTTATCTTCTGATCTAGCAACTATTTCCAATGGGGGTAGAGAAAACCTTGTTGCATTTAATGCTTCCAAAACTCAATGTATCCATCTTACTACCCGTCAGGAACCTCCAGAGGACTATCCCTTATTCTTCAACAATACAAAAATTAACCCTTCATCTTCCCTCAATGTTCTCGGTGTCTCTTTTTCTTCTGCCCTCACTTGGAAAGACCATATTACCAGTCTCGCTAAGGCAGCCGCCCAGAAACTGGGTGTGCTCAGCTGCCTCAAGGGGTTCTTTACCCCTGCGCAGCTTCTTGCTCTGTACAGGGGCACAGTGCGTCCTTGTATTGAGTATTGTTCACATGTGTGGGGAGATTCCTCTCACACCGCACTCCTAGATAAAGTAGAAAGGAAAGCTTTTTGTATCATTAACTCCCATCCACTCACCAACTCTCTGCAATCTCTCTCTCTTCGCCGCAATGTTGCATCTCTCTCACTATTCTATCGCTACTACAATAATCAGTGTTCCTCGGAGCTTTCCCAGTGTATACCACCTCTACGTAGGGTACGTAGTACCCGCCTTGCAACACAATCCCACCCCAACTCTGTGCAACTCTCCAACCCATGAATGAAACGTTATTCTCAGACTTTCTTCTATTCAACTGCTGAGCTCTGGAACTCTCTCCCAGAATCAGTCTTTCCCTCTTCCTATGACTTAAATTGCTTCAAACTCCGTGTGTCCAGGCATTTTAGCTCGAACGTCCCTTGATTTCGGCCCTCTCACTCTTTGAAATTTGGGGGAGGCACTCGCTGCAGGCAGTTATGTCTTTTGTCTCCCTCATTCACATAGAAAAAAAATATAAATATAATCAGTTTGATTTTGTTGTCAGTGTTGGTGGGCTGGACGTTTTTCAGGATAATGTCTCTTATGACGGCTTTGTCTGTTTTATGGTCAGAGGACATAATTATACTGTATAGTTTTTATATTAAATGTTTATGTCCTCGGGGCTGGTGGTGTTAAGGGTTTCATTATTATACCATTTTTCTAAGTGCTTCTTGATGGTTTTGTCAACGCCCGAGTTGGAGTAGCCGTTGTTGATGAGGACTTGTGTAAGGCGGTTTAGTCCATGGTGGGTGTCTCACCAGGAGGAACAGCGAGAGAGTTCCCTCCTGACGTAGACTGAGATGGTGGAGATGAGGTATCTATTTTAGGGCACTCACTTTTGCCGTTGAGGCAGAGTCCATTATTCGTGGGCTTCATATAGACTGTAGTTTTGAAGCCTATGTAGCATTTAGTAACTAAGATGTCTAGCAAGGGTAGTTTCTCTTCAGTAGTTTCTTCATAGGTGAAGTTGAGCCCTGATGCTGTGATGAAGCGTTGCTGAAGTTCTTGTAGTTCGTCGAGGTCCTTCACCCGCACAAAGGTGTCATCAACGTAATGGCAGTAGATGGAGTGGCGTTGGGTTGCTAGGAGGTCCTCCTCGATGGCGTCCATAAAGAAGTTAGCGAAGAGTAACCCGAGGGGGCTGCCCATCGCCACACCATCTATCTGTCGATACATGTTACCTCGGGGGCAGGTGGAGGGAGCTTCTTTGGTACATAGCTCCAATAGTATTCGAAGGGCTTGTTCAGGGATGTCTATAGGTGAGTAGGTAGGGGAGTGATACACTCGACGTAGGATGATGTCGATCGTCCTATCCACTGGCACATTGGTTTTCTGGCTTGTGGGAAAACACCTTCAGACCTATAATCTCTCAAATCCCGACGGCGTCATACCAAATAGCGAAGACCCTAAAGAACCTCCTGATGCCATACGCCCCCACACAACACAGCCTATCCTTCGCCACAGATTTCCGAGAAATCTTCCGTGATGCCCCACCGACCGATGACGACCTAATCGCTTCACTCGACGTAGAAAGCCTGTTCACCAATGTACCAGTGGATAGGACGATCGACATCATCCTACGTCGGCTGTACCACTCCCCTACCTCCTCACCTCTAGACATCCCTGAAGCTCGGTTCACACATGCACGAATTAACGTCACGTCCGTCTCCGACCAAGAAAATAGGTAGGACGGCATCAATCTGAAGGCCCCATGTGGCCACGATGGCCACTAGGGCCGTTTCAACGTTTTTTTGCCGCCGTTCTCATCCCGTTAATCGTCGTCTAAACGCCGCCAGTCGTCGTCTAGAAGCCGCCAGGCTGCGTCTAGACGACGACTGCTCCCGTGTGTGTCCATGTGTGTCCTGTGGGCGTCCCCGACATAACACGTTTTCTGGCAATTGCCCCGACCCACACAGACCATTTTATGCTGCACAATAAGGACGCCGCCTAGGCACGGCAAATTAAGGGGTCGGGGACGGACGGGACGTTCATGCGTGCATGTGTGAACCGAGCTTTAACAAACCCTTCGAATGCTGTTGGAGATATGTACCAATGAAGCTCTCTTGACCTGCCCCCGAGGTAACATGTATCGACAGATAGGTGGTGTGGCAATTGGCAGCCCCCTCGGTGTACTCTTCGCTAACTTCTTTATGGGCGCCATCGAGGAGGACCTCCTAGCAATCTACCGCCCCTCCATCTACTGCCATTACGTTGATGACATCTTTGTGCGAGTGAAGAACCTCCACGAACTATGAGAACTTCAGCAACACTTCATCACAGCATTAGGGCTCAACTTCACCTATGAAGAAACTACTGAAGAGAAACTACCCTTCCTAGACATCTTAGTTACTAAACACGACATAGGCTTCAAAACTACAGTCTATACGAAGCCCAGGAATAATGGACTCTGCCTCAATGGCAAAAGTGAGTGCCCTAATAGATACCTCATCTCCACCATCTCAGCCCACGTCAGGAGGGCACTCTCTCACTGTTCCTCCTGGCGAGACACCCACCATGAACTAAACCACCTTACACAAGTCCTCATCAACAATGGCTACTCCAACTCGGACGTTAACAAAACCATCAAGAAGCACTTAGAAAAATGGTATAATAATGAAGCCCCCATCACCACCAGCCCAGAGGATATTAAAATTTACTATAAAAACTACATGTCCTCTGACCATAAAACAGACGAAGCCGTCGTCATTAGAGACATCATCCTGAAAAACATCCAGCCCACCAACACTGACAACAAAATCAAACTGATTATATATTATAAATCCCCCAAAACCTCCCAACTTGTCCTACGTAATCGCCCTGCCAACGACAAAAAACAACTGAATCTGGACCATGTGGTATACCAACACTCTTGTACCCACGGGGACTGTGGACCCCGTAAAGTGTATATTGGCATGACCCAGACTCGCTTAAGCTGTCGTCTTACCCTCCATCTACAATCTGGCTCTATCAAAAATCATTACAACAGCCCAGGCCACCTCCAACTAAGTTGCAAAGACCTAGAAACCAGCACCTCCATATTAGATAATGAACCGGACCCTAGATGCCTCCCCATCCTTGCAGCCATATACATACAGACCCTCAACCCTACACTAAACAACCAGACCTTGGACCTACAAATTCTCCCCACAGCGAGGAGATCCTACCCCCATAGACACTAAGAAGACCATGACCACACCTACAGCGAGCACCCCACACCCACTAGCCAACGCCCAACTGAAGATGCCCGAGTGCCCAGCCAGCCAATCAACAGACGTAGTGCGCGGCTAGCAGCAGCCAGCCAACCACGATCGCAGATCACCGACTAGCCCCGTCCACCTGTTCAGAACAAGCGACGCAAGACCCAGAAAACCCCTATATAAGCCTCCTCTACACTTACGCTAACCATACTTTACCTTGGACTTCAACTCTACTTTCTACACTTGTGGGGACCCTACCTCACGTCCAGTTTCCAGTTTCCAGCTAACCATAATCAACTGTGTGATCATCACTAATGTAATAGTCGAAACGTTACAACCACCAACAACCCAAGAACCCTCCGATAACTACGATACTCTTCTACATCTACTTAATGATTAACAACGTAAGATTGCGAGAGATATTGAATCCCTGAATAAAAAATATATAAATGCAAAATATGCTGTAATATTTAGTCTTACATGCCTTCAAGAAAATATACTACCTGGCTATACTAATTTCCGATTATATATACTGTATATATATATATATATATATATATATATATATATATATATATATATATATATATATATATATATATATATATATATATATATATATATATATAAATACAAATATATATTATATATAAATTAGATATACCGGTATATATATATATATATATATATATATATGTATATATATATATATATATATATATATATATATATATATATATATATATATATATATATATATAAATACAAATATATATTATATATAAATTAGATATACCGGTGTATATATATATATATATATATACAGAGTACGTATATACACAGAGAGAAAGAGAGAGAGATTAGGGAAAATACACTATTATATCTCAATTTCAATTAAGCTGCTGTCAATGTTCACGTTACTGTAGTTTATATATTTGTTAATAGAGGTTCTGTTTCCTATTCAAGACTAATAGCATACTTGTACTGTCCAAGGACGGAATATTACGTTATCAAGTACAGTATCACAAACACGGTAATGCTGGTTGATTACAGATGTATGCAAGAACAAATCGGGAAAATTATGTTAAAAACAAATAGAAAGATACACAAAAATTAAGCTGTATGACAATAACATAAATAACACTCATACGCTCACTGTTCATACACAAGACCAAAAGGATATGTTCCATGTTGAGCCTACATAATGCTCTGTATCTCACGCGCAAAGCCAAATTTATAGTCACAACATTTTCTTATGGTGGTTTTCCATTAGCTCAATGAATGTAAAACAGAGATGATAGACCAATTCACGCTAATATAGAGCAACATTACAATTGTGTTCAGCATAATAATCCGAATTAAATTGATATATAAAAGAATATCCAGGACGAGAGATGTGAATGTACAGTAAGTTATCCTCAAATGAACTAAGTATGTCGACCAGAAGACAGAAATGTAACTTTCAATGATTCATCATGTAACAATAATGTTATGCGAATTAGACTAATCCAAAGGATACTTTGAAGTATTTAGTCTACGTATTGATGTATGCATATTAATATATTTGGCTATATTTGCAAAATTTCCTCTATACATATTGGCCAAAGGTATTGTAAGTTCACCCAAAACGAATATACCCATAATTATCCTATTCAATACCAGTGACGTCCTTTTAATTATATTCTGATCACTACTAGACGATTTTATTCGGCTTAAGAAGGATCAATGATAGTTCAAAGGATTAAATTACAAAGAAGCTTATTGATTATTGTTTTACTTTATTCCTAAGCTGAGTATAATATCATCTAGTAGTTGCCAGAATATAATGAAAAGGACGCCACCGGTACTACATGGGTTATGAAGATAGTCCTCTTGTGCATGATCAACCACAGTTAATGAAAAGGACGCCACCGGTACTACATGGGTTATGAAGATAGTCCTCTTGTGCATGATCAACCACAGTTAATGAAAAGGACGCCACCGGTACTACATGGGTTATGAATATAATGAAAAGGACGCCACCGGTACTACATGGGTTATGAAGATAGTCCTCTTGTGCATGATCAACCACAGTTAATGAAAAGGACGCCACCGGTACTACATGGGTTATGAAGATAGTCCTCTTGTGCATGATCAACCACAGTTAATGAAAAGGACGCCACCGGTACTACATGGGTTATGAAGATAGTCCTCTTGTGCATGATCAACCACAGTTAATGAAAAGGACGCCACCGGTACTACATGGGTTATGAAGATAGTCCTCTTGTGCATGATCAACTACAGTTAATGAAAAGGACGCCACCGGTACTACATGGGTTATGAAGATAGTCCTCTTGTGCATGATCAACCACAGTTAATGAAAAGGACGCCACCGGTACTACATGGGTTATGAAGATAGTCCTCTTGTGCATGATCAACCACAGTTAATGAAAAGGACGCCACCGGTACTACATGGGTTATGAAGATAGTCCTCTTGTGCATGATCAACCACAGTTAATGAAAAGGACGCCACCGGTACTACATGGGTTATGAAGATAGTCCTCTTGTGCATGATCAACCACAGTTAATGAAAAGGACGCCACCGGTACTACATGGGTTATGAAGATAGTCCTCTTGTGCATGATCAACCACAGTTAATGAAAAGGACGCCACCGGTACTACATGGGTATGAAGATAGTCCTCTTGTGCATGATCAACCACAGTTAATGAAAAGGACGCCACCGGTACTACATGGGTTATGAAGATAGTCCTCTTGTGCATGATCAACCACAGTTAATGAAAAGGACGCCACCGGTACTACATGGGTTATGAAGATAGTCCTCTTGTGCATGATCAACCACAGTTAATGAAAAGGACGCCACCGGTACTACATGGGTTATGAAGATAGTCCTCTTGTGCATGATCAACCACAGTTAATGAAAAGGACGCCACCGGTACTACATGGGTTATGAAGATAGTCCTCTTGTGCATGATCAACCACAGTTAATGAAAAGGACGCCACCGGTACTACATGGGTTATGAAGATAGTCCTCTTGTGCATGATCAACCACAGTTAATGAAAAGGACGCCACCGGTACAAAGGAGTACAAAGGAGTACAAAGGAAATCAAGCAACAACAGATCTAGTGACCCTTCTAGGTTGCTTGTCCTCCAAAACACTGAGGATCAAGTGTCCAAACAGTGGTTTAGAGTGGGTAAGGGAACATTGGAAAGGGAACTACTGCCCTGCCACTAACGTGGCAGGACTAGGAAGTTAGTAGGGGACATATGGGTTAGTAACTGAGGGGAGGATAAAGTTATTCATTTACAAACGCAGTCAGTCGCGGGTTTGATGCGAGATATTTGTCTAGGCGGAATTTAAGTGAATCAACGGTGCTGCAGTCTATAACGTCTCGGGGAAGCCCATTCCACAAGTTGACAACTCGATTGAAGAAGAAATTCTTAGATTCGTGCGAGTACTACATGGGTTATGAAGATAGTCCTCTTGTGCATGATCAACCACAGTTAATCACTATTAGAATAATGGCATCGCTTATATATATATATATATATATATATATATATATATATATATATATATATATATATATATATATATATATACCGGTATATATATATATATACAGTATATATATTTTTTTTTTTCTGACAGATATTACCTTGTTAAAACCCCACCTTACATATCTCATCTCTCTATCTACATATTCAAGATTCTACATAATTACTTTGATAGGCAATTTGTTGTCTCTTTCTCGAATTATGTAGACTGCCGAAGACCATTTATTTAATAACACAAATATATTCGGCATTTGCATGATACTTTAATCAATAACACCCCTCTCCAATATACAGTATGTCTAACATTATTCTATGCATTCCTTCCATAACATTCCTAGTGAGAAAAACTTGTGTGCCATAGGAAGAGGCTTGAATATGGCCCTGTTCAGTGAAGATATATTGTACTAACACGTCCAACAAAAGTGTTCAGTTAAGCACATATCTCCGCCATACATGCATAGCAAAGTAGTGTGTCATTTATATTTGTCCTGTCATAGGCCATGTTGGTCCGTTTTGTTACATGGCCATTTTGGTTCATGGCCGAATTGGTGCATGGACAATATGAGCAGAGCCAAACAATTGTTTTTTCTTGGGTTGAAGGGACGAGTGAACCAATGGCACCCAATTTACCCGGGCGTGGAATTATTTTTTTGTTTGGCTTAACAGAGGCAAGAGGCGTGAGGAGATAGCTCAACCATCTCCAACTGCTGGGATTCGAACCTGGACCTCTTGGTTAGGAAGCGAGCGTGCTACTGACTATCCACAAATAACAAAGTATTGTGTTATATGTGTCTGTTCATGGACTTGTTGGTTCGTTTTGTTACATTTCCATTTTCCATTTCCATTTACATTTCCATTTTCCATTTCCATTTACATTTTGCCATTTTCGTTTGCGGCTTTCGTGGCTTCCCCCACTGTTTCTATTTGTGCCGCACCTACACTGAAAGTAATCCAGCTAACTCTCACAAACACCTCCTCCTATTCATTTCACAACATTTAACAAGCACACCACTCTTCTTTCCAACAAGCCTAAATTGCCTCTAACGTACAGTACCTTGATTTTGGCTATGTCACTCTTTTAATCTTGGGCGGGGACAATTACTACAGGTGCATAGAAAACAAAATGGACAATATGGGCAGACATATATAATAATGGAATCAGTATGGAGTCAATAATAATTCTGGTCCGCAGTTGTTTTGGTTTGTGATCGCTTTTGTCCCGCAGCTGTTTTGCGTTTTGACTGTTTTTGTCCGCAGCTGTTTTGGTTTATGACCGTTTTAGCCCATAGCCAGTTTGATGCGCCTATATATATATATATATATATATATATATATATATATATATATACTGCATATACATATATATATATATATATATACATACAGTATATATATATATATATATACCGGTATATATACCTGTACAGGGTGTTTCATAAATACCTTTCATAAATTTCGGAATGAATAGACCTAGCAATAATAAATATACTTTACTATGTGACGGTTTTGGAAATTTCTCATATTTACCTGGATATTACACATTTTAGTTTAAATAGGAAAGTCTAGGGGATGAAAACGATCAGTAGATTACCATCACCTCAATTACTTTATTTTGTCATAAATGTTTGAACATCAATGTATTTTACAGTATTTACAATACGTGATCGATCAATTTGCTTCATGGGTTCGAATACTGTATGAATGAAGCTTCACAAATTGAAGGTAATGTGAGAAGGTGAGAGAAAGAAGGATATACTGGCAGTCTTAAGTAAGTACCAGACATGGAGCCATACACCTCTGCTGAGTACACAGACATGTTACTTACTTTAGGTGCAGCTGGAGGAAATGCAGCTGAAGCAGTAAGGATGTACGGTGAACAATATCCCAACCGGAGGCAACCATCTCTGCCTACTTTCCTCAGCGTAGAAAGACGACTACGGGAATATGGCTCACTGAATCCACGTGCAGTAGACAGAGGAAGGCCTCATGATGAGCAACTACTCGATGCAGAAGAGGATATCCTTGATGCCATCGCAGATGATCCATCTACAAGCACACGTCGACTTGGTGCACGATTTGGTGTGGCTCATGCATCAGTATGGAGGATTGTAAACAGACATGGCCTGTACCCATATCATCACCAGCCCATCCATGCTCTGACTGAACGTGGTTATCACCAACGAGTGGATTTCTGTTGGTGGCTCCTTACTCAAGAGAGGGAGAACAACGGTTTTATTGCAGAGGTTTTGTTTAGTGATGAGGCAAATTTCACAAGAAATGGCATGTTGAACCTACATAATACACATACATGGGGAGCAGAAAATCCACATGCAACAACAACGAGGGGACATCAGGAACGCTTTTCGATTAATGTTTGGGCCGGTATTCTTGGTGACCATCTAATCGGACCTTTTATGTTACCACAACGACTTACAGGCAATGTGTACACCAGATTTCTTCAGGATGACTTACCCATACTACTTGAAGATGTGCCTCTCAGAACACGTAGACAAATGTGGTTCATGCAGGATGGGGCTCCAGCTCACTTTGCACGAGGTACGAGGGATTTCCTTAATGTTATGTACCCTGATAAGTGGATAGGCTGTGGTGGTCCCATCGCCTGGCCACCTAGATCACCGGACCTAACTCCACTTGACTTTTATCTTTGGGGACACTTGAAGAGCAGGGTGTATGCTACACAAATCGACACCTGTCAGCAACTGTGGCAACGAGTTCAAGAGGCATGCAGAGAAGTAAGAATCACACCAGGGATATTTGAAAGAGTGCGACAGTCTCTTATGCGCCGAGCCCAAGCCTGTATCAACGAGGGTGGGAGAAACTTCGAGCAACTATTGTAAATACTGTAAAATACATTGATGTTCAAACATTTATGACAAAATAAAGTAATTGAGGTGATGGTAATCTACTGATCGTTTTCATCCCCTAGACTTTCACATTTAAATTAAAATGTGTAATATCCCGGTAAATTTGAGAAATTTCCAAAACCGTCACATAGTAAAGTATAATTATTATTGCTAGGTCTATTCATTCTGAAATTTATGAAAGGTATTTATGAAACACCCTGTATATATATATATATATATATATATACATACCGTATATATATATATATATATATATATATATATATATATATATATATATATATATATACTGTATAAGAATGGGAGAATGCTAGCCGAGAAGCAAGCGAGAGTCGAAAGATGGAGGGAGTACTTCAATGAGTTGCTAAATGTAAGGAATGAAGAGCCAGCAAACATAGCTGGATATGGTATGGGAGGGAGAAGAAGAGAAGTAGTGGAGGAGGAGGTGGGGTTGGGGAAAGCACCAGGAACAGATGGAGTGTGTGGGGAAATGTTGAGGTATGGTGGTGAGATAGTGATCGAATGGGTATGGAAAATGTGCAAACTAACATGGGAGAAGGGGAGTGCACCCGATGACTGGAAGACTGGCATAATAGTCCCCCTATATAAGGGCAAAGGGGAAAAAGGAGTGTGTGGTAACCACTGAGGAATATGTCTTCTAAGCGTAGTAGGGAAGGTATACAGTAGGGTAGTGATTGAGAGAGTGAGAGTGAGAACGGAGAAATGGATAGGCGACAAGCAGGGATATTTTAGGAAGGGAAGAGGATGTGTAGATCAGATTTTTACTCTGAATTGTGTTGTGGAGAAATATCTGGAGAAGAAACAAAAGGTGTATGTTGCTTTTATGGACTTGGAGAAGGCCTATGACAGAGTGGATAGAGAAGGTTTGTGGAAAGTACTTAGAATATACGGAGTAGATGGCAAGTTGCTGAAAGCAGTGAAGAGCATGAATGAGGGTGCAAAGGCGGCAGTACGTGTGGAGAGTGAGCAGAGCAAGTTCTTTGACCTGAATGTTGGTTTGAAACGGGTGTGTGATGTCCCCGTGGTTGTTTACTGTATATATGGATGGAGTCATGAAAGAAATACTATCAAGAGCAGTGGATGTTGGTGTATCGCTGAAAAGGGAGGGAATTGAGCGGAAGCTACCTATACTGCTGTTTGCGGATGATACAGTTCTGATGAGTGATAATGAATGGGAGTTGCAGGGTCTGGTAAATGAGTTTGGAACAGTGTGCGAAAAACGGAATTTGAAGGTATTTGCGGGGAAGAGCAAGGTTATGGTCTTTGAAAGGGGTAAAGTCACAGAGTGAGAGGTGAAGCTGAACGGTCAGGCTATGGAGATCGTCAACGCTTTTAACCCTTAATTAGCGGCTCACCACATAAGTCGAGTTAAATAAAGCTGGACTATGTGGCGGCGCTCGACATAGGTCGAGTGGCAATTTCAGCACGTAATGTTGCTGAGAGAGAGAGACAAGTGGTGGCAGGAGACTAGCGAGCGTATGACTGCTCCAGACCACTGCGGCGAACCTACTGACACGAATCTCAGCTCCCTCCTCCCTCTCTCACTCGCTACATACTGAATTATATGGGGAAAGTACCGAATTACATGCTTTTTGCACTCGCGTTGCACGGTTATTGCAAGAAAACTAGCCATCATAAAAGGATCGTTATGGTGTCATTCGAAAGCTCTGTTTATGCCCTTTCAGGCTTTCAGGGATAGGTAATTGTTTTACGTTCTGGGTCTTATTTAGGCATGAAAATGATCACGTAAACAGCCCTATTTTGGCTAAAAACACCCCGCTGGGCGGTACATATAAATAAACCGCATAGGCCGCTCGTAAGGTGTTAAGTATCTGGGCAGTGTGTTGAGTAAAGATGGGACTATAGATGAAGAAGTGCGGGAGAGGGTACAACAGGGGAAGAGGGTTGTAGGAACGCTGAAAGCAGTAACAAGAAATAGGGTGGTCAATATGGAAGTGAAGAAGTCCTTGCATGACAGTGTGGTAATCCCGACACTGACTTTCGGAAGCGAAGCATGGACGTTGGTTGAGAAGCTCAGACCAACAGTGAGAGCAGTGGAAATGAAGTACTTAAGAAGTGCGTGCGGAGTTACATGGAGGGATAGACAGACTAATGAGGAAGTAAGAAGGAAGTGTGGTGTGGAGGTAGATGTGCTGGAAAGTGTGAAAAGGAACAACTTGAGATGGTTCGGCCATATGGAACGTATGGAAAGCGAGAGAATGACTAAGAGGGTGTACGAGAGCGAGGTGGAGGGACAGAGAGGGAGAGGTAGACCGAAAGAGAGGTGGAAGGATGGAGTGAGGAAGTATATGAACGAAGGCGGTGCTGGTTGAGGGGAGGGGCGTCGACTGACTGGGGACAGAGGTGCATGGGGGCAGTTCGTTCATGGCCACCCCTTCGGGGATCACGGCGTCAGGCAATAGATAGATGGCCGAACCATCTCAAGTTGTTCCTTTTCACACTTTCCAGCACATTTACCTCCACACCACACCTCCTTCTTACTTCTTCATTAGTCTGTCTATCCCTCCATGTAACTCCGCACACACTTCTTAAGTAATTCATTTCCACTGCTCTCACTCTTGGTCTGAGTCTCTCAACCAACGTCCATGCTTCGCTTCCGTAAGTCAGTGTCGGGATTACCTTACTGTCATGCAAGGACTTCTTCACTTCCATACTGACCACCCTATTTCTTGTTACTGCTTTCAGCATTCTTACAACCCACTTCCCCTGTTGTACCCTCTCCCGCACTTCTTCATCAATAGTCCCATCTTTACTCAACACACTGCCCAGATACTTAAAAGAGGTGACAATCTCAATAGCCTGACCGTTCAACTTCACCTCACACTCTGTGACTTCACCCCTTTCGAAGACCATAACCTTGCTCTTCCCCGCATTTACCTTCAAATTCAGTTTTTCGCACACTGTTCCAAACCCCTTTACCAAACCCTGCAGCTCCCATTCATTATCGCTCATTAGAACTGTATCATCCGCAAACAGCAGTATAGGCAGCTTCCACATATTTCCCTCCCTTTTCAGCGATACACCAACATCCACTGCTCTTGTATTTATATATATATATACCGGTATATATATATATATATATATATATATATATATATAATTATATATATACTGTATATATATAAATATATATACCCGATATGTATATATATATATATCAGCATATATAACAATTTGACTTCCTCCTCTTTTACTCCTTTCCACTCTGACGGCATGACCGCCACATATTCTTCTGATAAAGCTGAACTCAAGTTTGCTTTCACTAAAAACTCCACCTTGGATGTACTTTTTACCCTCTCTGGTCTACATACTAAGAAGGTGTACAGATCGTATGGTGTTCCTCCTGTTGTACTCAAAAACAGTTCTTCTGTGCTGACTTCCTGCCTAGACAAACTCTTTTGTCTCTGTCTTTCATCTTGCATCTTTCCTTCTGGCTGGAAGTTAGCTCTCATTCAACCTGTCTCAAAGAAGGGTGACCGCTCTTAAGTCTGTAACTATCCTCCAATTGCTCTAATTTTGTGCATCTCAAAAGTGTTTATAGCTATTCTAAGTTCAAAATTTCTTAAGTATTTGTCTTCCCATAATCTACTTTCAGATGGCCAGTATGGTTTCCTTAATTAAGAGCCAGTCTACTGGTGAACTTCTGTCTTATCTTACTAACTTTTGGTAATCCTCCATTCAGGACTTTGAAGAAACCTTTTGTATTGTGCTAGACATGTCAAAACCCTTCGATAAAGTCTGGCACAAATCTCTAATTTCTAAACTACCCTCCTTCAGGTTCTATCCCTTCATCTGAGCTTTGTTCTCTAATTTCCATTTTGCTGCTCCATACCTGCAGTTATGGATGGCCATCGCTCACTTCCTCAGGGTTCTGTCCTGTCTCAAGTTCTCTTTCATTAATTTCATTTGAAGGTGTTTGGTGTTGGGAATTAATTGAATTAATTAGATTATTTCTATAGGTTTAGGCACAGTTCCTAGCAAGGTCGGTCCTTAAAGATCTGTACTCCATAAACTGTTCTCTCCTCTCATATAAACATTGCGCTATTCAGCGTGCAGTTGGGTTGAGTACATGATTAGTTGATATCCATTATTCCATAAATGAATATTTATTGTATTCACATATGTAACTTTTAACTGTCTTGGTGGTGTAACGATTAGAGTGTTTAAGATCTGTATGTGGTATCACAGGTTCGAATCCCAGGAGGATCACATACCTTCATTATTTTCATTGATAGGTGTTTGGTGTTGGGAGTGAAATTATTCAATTAGATTATTAATTAATGATCTTCTCAACTGTATCTCCAGTCCTATCCATTCATATACTGATGACTCTACCATACACTATCCAACTAGTTTTCCAGAACGACCAACCCAGCTTGCAATCACTCAAAAACTCACATGATGAGGCCATAGCACACTTATCTTCTGATCTATCAATCATTTCCGATTGGGCAGAGAATATCTTGTTACTTTCAATGCTTCCAAAGCCTAATTTCTCCATTTATCTACCCATAAAATATGGGTTTATCCCTTATACTTCAACAATACACAAATCAACCCTTCATCTTCCCTCAGTAGTCTTTGTGTTTCTTATTCTTTCGTCTTTTCTTGGAAAGATTATATTACCACTCTTGCTAAAACAGCTTCCCTTAGGTTAAGTCTCCTCAACCGTCTCTGTGGAGACGGTTGCAGCTTCTTGCACTTAATAGGGGCACAATGCGCCCATGTATCGCGTATTGTTCGCATGTGTGGAGAGGTTCAATCCATTCCACACTTCACAAAAGGGTGTAGTCAAAAGCATGTTGTCTCATCAACTCATCCTCCTCTCACTAAATTCCTACAATCTCTCTCTACACGCCACAATGTTGCATTTCTCTCACTATTCTACCACTATCACAATAATCGATGTTCTTCGGAGCTCCCTCAGAGTATATACAGTATACCTCTTCCCTTAAGCCGGCCATACACTTGCAGGCCCGGCCTGTCCGGCCAACGAAAAGGGGCGGGGCATCATCCGACGGACGAAACCCACACATCACGGCTGACAGCGAAAGTCTGGCGAGCTAGGGGCGGACCACGCCTGAAAGGACCCACACACACGCAGGCGGCAGGCCGCAACGGACGAAATTTTCAAGCGCTAACTGATTTTCATCCGGCCACTGCGACAGGTCTGACCGGATGAAAAACGCCCCCATACACACAGAGGCCGCCTCAAGCCCCGGCCCTTTTCGTTGGCCGGACAGGCCGGGCCTGCAAGTATATGAGCGGCTTTACGAAAAATGGGGGGCACCTGCCTTTCAACATGCTCCCACCCATATTATTTCCAACTATCGAACTCACGATTGAACACATTTTCCCACTCTTTCATTTGCTCAATAAACAAGCTTTAGAACTTTCTCCCTCAACCTGTCTTTATCTCATCCAATAACTTAAACCGCTTCAAACTCCGCGTGTCCAGACATTTTGACTATACTATAACGTACCTTGATTTTGGCTCTGTCATTCTTTCACCTTTGGGGAAGACACTTGTTACAGTCAGCTTTGACTTTTGTCTCCATCATTAACATAGAATATATATATATATATATATATATATATATATATATATATATATATATATATATATACAGTATATATAATATATATATACATATATATATACTGTATATATACAGTATATATAGATATATCTATATATATAATTATATATGTATACCGGTATATATATATATATATATATATATATTAAACATGAAAATTATAGATTCTGGTGATAAAAATATGCGAATATATTTTTCCACACTAAAGGTGTGTAGAAAATGGGAGGTTCACTGCACAAAGCTTAACACACTTTAGTGCTAAATTTAAATTGCATATAAAATATATTGCATGCAAAAAATAAGGTTTTAAAAAAGTAGGTCGTCCGAGTATCTTATTAGAAGGCTTGGACTTTTGTGTTTATGTTAAAAATATATTTATGACATAAACATATTTTTAATACCTAGACGGAGGTCTTTTTATTTTGTTGTTTTGTTTTAATATAAACACAAAAGTCCGATCCTTCTAATAAGATATACTCGGACGTACTTTTTAAAACTTTATTTTGTGCATGCAATATGTTTTAAATGCAATTTAAATTTAGCACTAACATGTGTTAATTAAGCTTTGTACAGTGAACCTCCCCTTTTCTACACACCTTTAGTGTGGACAAATATATTTGCATATATATATATATATATATATATATATATATATATATATATATATATATATATATATATATATATATATATATCATACACAAATGTCGTCGTCTAGGAAAAGGTCTGCGTGTGAGCTTTGATCTGAGAGGTGACAGTGAGAAGCTGAGCGTATTGATCACGCCATTAGTAGACAGGGAGGACGCGGGACCTGTTTGATCTCCAGGACCGCGTATATCTTCACTCACTCACCGGTGTTGGAGACTAACAGGGACGAGTACAGTTGCTACACATAAGTTGGCTTCATATTTAAATCCCTTTTCTACCGGAGACGTCTTTTAAAGTTTATTCTGTGTACTATTAGACGATTTTATTCATTTAAAAAATGGGCCTCCAGGAATCAAGAAGCTTCGAACTATCTTTATTAACCGTTTTTACTACCACAGATTCTTCTTATTTCGTACAAAATCAGCTAAATATAGTTAGAAGAAAAATAATAAGACATCGCCGGTACAGAAGGGGTAAACGGAAACCCTTAACCCCTTCAGCACCATGACACATTATTATCTTTAAGTATGGCTAAGGATAGATTTTTTATGTCGTTTAAAAGGAGGACCTATTATATTCAGAGGGTTTATTGAGATCGAGTTTTCCCCTTTGAGTCGTATAGAAGTAGAGTATAAGCTAAAGAAGAGCGCCTAATGGTAGCCCGAATAAGATGAAAATTACATCATGGTGCTGAAAGGGTTAAATATGATGCCATGATTTGTATTATATTCTAATTGGATAGTAGAGGTCCAGCACCTAACTTGGTACACTCTAAAGAAATACGAGCAATAAAGAAGTTATGGAGGGGGTAATAAATGTGTTCGTAATATTCAAAACTTTTTCGGATTATTGGTAGGGATAACCCCACTAAATATAAAAATATAAGGTATATCATATCATCAAGAGTATAATATGTTTATAAATATGTCAAGCCTTAACACTATTTATATATGCTTTGGACCCCTTATATCTTGCATTGTAATTATAGTTAACTCCATTAATACGATATCTCCTTTTCTAGTGTATTTTGGTTGATTTTAGACTTTACTAATGCTAATTTTACTCAACAATAGAAAACAAAACAATAATATTTCAAAAGATTCGTTAAGGGAGACCACCTCGTTTTTTTCTCTTTCTCCCTCTCTCTTTGGCTTGTATCCATTCGGCCCCATTCAGCCTACTGTTTTAAGACGTTTACCCCCCTCCAGGTGTACAATTTTCCTGGTGAGCGGTAGCGAGCCAGCATATATATATTTTTGTTTTGACAGCAAGCTAAATTTGTACATTTCTCCATAGAAAAATTTCTCCGGCGAAGCCGGATTTCTCCATACAATGCTGGCTCGCTATCGCTCGCCAGGAAGTAATCTACACCTGGATGGGGATAAACGTCTTAAAACAGTTGGTTGAATGGGGCCTAATGGATACAAGCCAGGGAAAGAGAGAAAAGGAGAGAAAGATAAAATAAGCCGGTGACCCCCTTAACATCAACTGAACACATCGTATTGGGTAGTTAATATGTCCTACTTTTGGTTGTGGGCTGGTCCTATCCACAGTGAGGTTTGGCATCCTCTACCCAACCTTATCCGTTTCTGTCTGTCTTTATTACTGTCCTACTTTATTATTCCGGGGGCAGGGGGTAAGGAATCCTCCTCCCCTTGTAAAATTCACGAGGCAGAGTAAGGAGGGAGGGAACGCAAAAGTAGTCCCTGAGCCTAAGAATTGAAACTTTAACCCTTTCTGTACCGGCGACGTCATAGTAATAATATGCTAGATTTATTTAGACTAGTTTATTCAGTTTAAAAAGGTAGTCAAGCAAGTCGAATGTTCTCACTTAACCCATTTTACTACCACATATCCTTCTTAAACTACCTAAAATCGTCTAAAATATAGCGTGAGTAAAACTGAAAAGACGTCGCCGGAACAGAAGGGGTTAAGTGTGGTTTCTGTTCGCCGTTCGGGCTTAATCTCAAGTCGGCCACTCCCATCTATAGGGTGTATGTGCCTGAGTACATACATATATACATGCATGAATACATACATACATACATACATACACACATACATATACTGTACATCCTTCGGTCTGACTGCTGGGCCATAATCGTAAGTATGTTCACGTTCAATAATCTGTAATATTTTAACTAACGAGCACCATTATCATACAGCCAGACTGATTTATTTTAACTAACGAGCACCGTTATCATACAGCCAGACTGATTTATTTTAACTAACGAGCACCGTTATCATACAGCCAGACTGATTTATTTTAACTAACGAGCACCATTATCATACAGCCAGACTGATTTATTTTAACTAACGAGCACCGTTATCATACAGCCAGACTGATTTATTTTAACTAACGAGCACCATTATCATACAGCCAGACTGATTTATTTTAACTAACGAGCACCGTTATCATACAGCCAGACTGATTTATTTTAACTAACGAGCACCATTATCATACAGCCAGACTGATTTATTTTAACTAACGAGCACCATTATCATACAGCCAGACTGATTTATTTTAACTAACGAGCACCATTATCATACAGCCAGACTGATTTATTTTAACTAACGAGCACCATTATCATACAGCCAGACTGATTTATTTTAACTAACGAGCACCATTATCATACAACCAGACTGATTTATTTTAACTAACGAGCACCATTATCATACAGCCAGACTGATTTATTTTAACTAACGAGCACCATTATCATACAGCCAGACTGATTTATTTTAACTAACGAGCACCATTATCATACAGCTAGACTGATTTATTTTAACTAACGAGCACCATTATCATACAGCCAGACTGATTTATCTTAACTAACGAGCACCATTATCATACAGCCAGACTGATTTATTTTAACTAACGAGCACCATTATCATACAACCAGACTGATTTATTTGAACTAACGAGCACCATTATCATACAGCCAGACTGATTTATTTTAACTAACGAGCACCATTATCATACAGCCAGACTGATTTATTTTAACTAACGAGCACCATTATCATACAGCCAGACTGATTTATTTTAACTAACGAGCACCATTATCATACAGCCAGACTGATTTATTTTAACTAACGAGCACCATTATCATACAGCCAGACTGATTTATTTTAACTAACGAGCACCATTATCATACAGCCAGACTGATTTATTTTAACTAACGAGCACCATTATCATACAGCCAGACTGATTTATTTTAACTAACGAGCACCATTATCATACAGCCAGACTGATTTATTTTAACTAACGAGCACCATTATCATACAGCCAGACTGATTTATTTTAACTAACGAGCACCATTATCATACAGCCAGACTGATTTATTTTAACTAACGAGCACCATTATCATACAGCCAGACTGATTTATTTTAACTAACGAGCACCATTATCATACAGCCAGACTGATTTTCCCACATTTTATAATACACTCTTTCATTGTAGAGCACACACGAAGGTTAATGTGAATTCCAAACATTGTCACGATCATAACTTTCCCCTTGCTTTCAATATCATGTAAATCAGATTACACCCTTCCACTGATCACTGCACCAGTACCCGATTATTGCACATTGTCTCCCGCATCTCCTGACCTTTAAGGGAGCCCACCGCACTTGTTTTCTCTTTCTCTCCCTCTGTCTCTGGCTTGTATCTATTCGGTCCCATTCAGCCTACTGTTTTACGATGTTTACCCCCATCCAGGTGTCAATATTTTCCTGGTGAGTGGTAGCGAGCCAGCATATATATTTTTTGTTTTGACATCATGCTAAATGTTTACATTTTTCGTTAGAACAATTTCTCCGGCGAAGCCGGGTTTCTCCATACAATGCTGGCTCGCTATGGCTCGCCAGGAAGAAATCGACACCTGGATGGGGATAAACGTCTTAACACAGTTGGCTGAATGGGGCAGAATGGACACAAGCCAGGGAAAGAGAATAAAGGAGAGACAGATAAAACAAGCCGGTGACCCCCCTTAAGGGAGGAAGGGTTTAGTATTGGTCGGTTTATTCATATATTTGTTATTTTGTAGTTTCCACATCAAGCTTAAACAAACATCCCCGAGATCCCCCTTCTAGATAGATTTGTACATATTTTGGTAGAAAACTGTCCTGGCCGAAAGCCGGTTCCTCATAAATTATAGTATCGCTATCCCTCGTCAGGGAAAAATCGACACCTACATGTCACGAAAGGTCTTAATATTGACAAAGAAATGCGGTGAAACATCTTAAAGTCGCCAAACTAATGGGCCGAACGTCTTAACATCTGAAAATTAATGGGGCTAAGCATGAGGGACAAGGGGGCCAGATAAAAACAACCATTCTCCTTTAACAAACACACACACACACACACACACCACGGAAAATACAAAAGGTGACCAACTCACACCGGAGCTATAAGCCGGGAGAGAGGCTTTGGTGGGTCGCAATTCAACAGCATCAGAAAACCCCTCGTTCTCATGCAGAGGGGTAATGGGAGGAGGGGGGGGGGGTATTTGGTGGAGCGCTTGGCCTATAACCTGTACCAGCGACGTGTTATTGTATTCGTTTTGTACTTGCATCGTCATGTATTTACATCATATTTCATCATTCGTAATGTATCTACACCACATTATATTTTTGTTCATAGGTTAATTATTAACCCCTTCTGTACTGGCTATGTCGTTCGTACTTTATTGTGGCTACTATTAAACTGTTTATTTCAGTTTAAGAAGGGCCTCCAGCAATAAGTAGCTCCGAACTATCGCAATTAACAAATTTTACTAAGACAGATCCGTGTGAAACTGCACAAAATCGTCTAAATATAGCTAGAATATACTTTAAAAGACGTCACCTGTACAGTAGGGGTTAAGCAATCTAGGATCAGTAGATCGGTTGTTGCTTGCTTTCCTGTGTACTTCTTTATAGTGCTGAGACTACTAACAACGAGACCGCAAGTTAAAATCGCATTATGTTTAAGTGGAGGTAATATAGATAGATCATTGGGGTTACAATAAGTTTTAGCATTTTACCATTAGGCATAGTGGCATAGTCAGCAGAGCGTCGGCTGCTGATCAAATGTGTTAGTGGATCGCGCCCGCACTGTCAAAATGTTAATGGTAGATGTCAAGCCCGGCCAACTTGACCTAGCGATTCGCGACAAGGATTAATGTTCATGGCCACCCCTTCTCGGGAATTACGTCGTCTGGTAAACGCATTGGTGTGCCATAGTTATCCTTTCAAGATCCAATACGCATTTCTGTTCTGGTTTTCGGTTATTATTAGGCGATTTTATTCGGATTAGGAAGGGTATATGGAAGTCAGAGGGTTAATTGTTAGGAAAGTCTTTACCCTTATAATTCCCACAGATGCTTCTTAAGCTGTATAAAATCCCCAAATGGGTGGCCACGAACGATACGCCACCATGCATATCTGTCCCCAGTCAGTCGACGTCCCTCCTCCCATCCAGCACCGCTTTCACGCATATACGTCTTAACTCCATCCTTCCACCACTCACTCTGTCTACCTCTCCCTCTCTATCCTTCCACCTCACTCCCGTTGAGTCCCGTACACTCTTTTAGTAATTCTTTCGCTTCCCATATGTTCCACGTGGCTGAACCATCTCAAGGTGTTCCTTTTCACACTTTCCAGTACATCTACATCCACACCACACCTCTCTCGTACTTCCTCATTCGTCTGTCTATCACTATATGTAACTCCGCACGCATTTCTCAAGTAACTCATTTCCACCTCTCTCACTCTTGATTTGAGTCTCTCCACCAACGTCTATGCTTCGCTCCCATAATTCACTGTCGGGATTACCACACTGTCATGCAAGGACTTCTTTTCTTGCATGCTTACCACCCTATATCTTGTTACTGCTTTCAGCGTTCTTACAACCCTCTTCCCCTGTTGCACTCTCTCCCACACTTCTTCATCCATTCTCCCATCTTTACTCAACACACTGCCCAAATACTTAAATGAACTGACATACTCCAAAGCCTGACTGTTCAACCTCAACTCACACTCTGTGGCTGCACCCCTTTCAAAAGACCGTAACCTAGCTCTTCCCCGCATTTACCTTCAGATTCCATTTTTCACACACTGTTCCAAACATATTTACCAGATCCTGCAACTCTCACTCACTGTCGCTCATCAGCAAACAGCAGTACAGGCAACTTCCACTCGTTTCCTTCCATAATCAGCGGTACACCAACATCCACTGCCCTTCCTTGTATTTCTTTCATGACTCTATCTACATATATATTGGACAACCATGGGGACATCACACACTCTTGCTTTTACCCAACATTCAGATCAAAGAACTCACTCTGTTCATTCTCCACATGCACCGTCGCTTGTGCACCCTCATACATGCTCTTCACTGCTTTCAGCAACTTGCCATCTACTTCGTATATTCTTAGTACTTTCCACATACCTTCTCTATCAACTCTGTCATAGGCCTTTTCCAAGTCCATAAAGGCAGCATACAACTTTTGTCGCTTTTCCAGATATTTCTCCATAAGACATTTCAGGGAAAAAATCTGATCTACACATCCTCTTCCCTTCCTAAACCCACCCTGCTCGTCACCTACCTATTTCTCTGTTCTCGCCCTCACTCTCTTGATCACTACCCTTCTGTACATCTTCCCTACTACGCTTATAAGACATATCCCCCGCTGGTTACCACACATTCCTCTTTCCCCTTTACCCTTATACAGTCATCAGGCGCACTTCCCTTCTCCCATTCTAGTTTACACATTTTCCATACCCATTCAATCACTCTCTCACCACTATACCTCAGCATATGCCCCCACTCTCCATCTATTCTTGATGCTTTCCCCATTGTCATTCTGTTCATGGCTTCACATACTTCTGACATCCTGATCCCCACCTCCTCCTCCACTACTGCTCTTCTTCTCCCTCCCATACCCCATCCAACTGTGTTTGCCGGCGTTTCATCACTTACGTTTAACAATTTATTGAAGTACTCCCTCCATCTTTGGACTGTCTCTTGCTTCTCGGCTAACACTTGCCCATTCGTATCTTTCACACCTTTACTATTTCTCTTGCCACCCTCCCTAACTTTTTATTTTATTTTCCAGAACAGTTTCTTACACTCCCTCCATTGTACACATAGATTCCTTCCAAATGCCTCATTTGCTCTTCTCTTACTTTCCTTCTCTCTCTTCACTCTCTTCACCACTCTCTTTTTCTCCAAATATCTCTCTTTTCTCTCTCTCCAAATATTTGTTCGCTTTACTACCCAACCACTCTTTAAACGTTTCTTCTTGTCTTCAACATATGTTTTACCTCTTCAGTCCACCATACTGTACCCTGATCACTCCCCTCCCTCTTCTCCTTAACCCCTAAAAGTCGGCGCGCAACTTAAGTCGAGTTAAATAAAGCTGGACTATGTGGCGGCGCTCGACATAACTCGAGTGGCAATTTCAGCACGTAATGTTGCTGAGAGAGAGAGACAAGTGGTGGCAGGAGAGTAGCGAGTGTATGACTGCTCCAGACCACCGCGGCGAACCTACTGACACGAATCTCACCTCCCTCCTACCTCTCTCACTCGCTATATACGGAATTGTATCGGGAAAGTGGCTAATTACATGCTTTTTGCACTCGCGTTGCACGGTTATTGCAAGAAAACTAGCCATCATAAAAGGATCGTTATGGTGTCATTCGAAAGCTCTGTTTATGCCCTTTCAGGGATAGATACTTGTTTTACGTTCTGGGTCTTATTTAGGCATGAAAATGATCACGTAAACAGCCCTATTTTGGCTAAAAACACCCCGCTGGGCGGTACATATAAATAAACCGCATAGGCCGCTCGTAAAGGGTTAATCCACATACCATGTCTCTCCTTCATATTAATACCAAGTTTTCATGATTAACTCTTCCGGGTAGGGTACCAGCACGTGATTTGCGCCCTTTCCGAGATACTTAAAATTCTTTGTAACCATCAAGGGTGTTTAGAAACCTTTATTGCAGTTACTTAAACCTCTGCAGTTGTCTTTGAGCGAGCTGTGGGCAGGAAACTAATTTTGGAGAGGTATTTATGAAATTAGGATAATTCTATTTCTGAATACTATATGGCAACCCCCGGTGCATGAATGGGTTAACAACAGATTTCGCTACAAAATCTGCACAAGACCGGAGTAATCCAACGGAAGACAAATCGATTTACCTCAATTCAGCTGAAAAAAAAATAGTATAGTGGTGTGTGCCTGAATGAGAACATAGACTACTGCCAACTCCAAGACTATAATTATACACAACATTGCATTTGAGCTAGATTCACTGGCCAATGTAAGATTTGTGTTTAATGGGTTGAAACATTAGACCTCCTATATTCTATTATAGTTATCAGTGCATCCATGTATAAAGTATTGTTCGAATGTTGGGGAGGATTCTCTCACACAGCACTTTTAGACAGTAGAAAAGAAATATATCTTTTTTACTTTGTCTAGAAGTGCTGTGTGAGAGAATCCTACCCAATATTCGAACAATACTTTATACATGGACGCACTGTGCCCCTGTACAGAACAAGAAATTGTGTAAGGGTAAAGAACCACTTGAGGCTGTTGAGCACAACCGGCTTCTCGGAAGCTGTTTTAGCAAGAGTGGTAATATGGTCTTTTCAAGAGAGATCAGAAGAAAAAGGAAAGGGAAAACGTTAGAGGAGAGACAGAGACGGAAATGTTTGCCTAGGCAGGGAGTCCGCTCAAAAGCACAGTTCTTGAGTACAACAGGAGGAACAGTATCCGGAACCTATGCCTTCTTAGTATTAAGCCCAGAGAGGGTAGAAAGTACACCTTCAGAAAAGATTAGGATATTAAGCATATGTGGGAGACAGGGGGGTTAAAAGGGAGGAATAGCACCGGAATCATCCAAGGTGGAGTTTCTAGCAAAAGTTCGGGCGAAGAGGTCAGCTTTGTCAGAGGAAGAAGTGATGGTAGTGCCATCAGAGTGGAAATGGGGAGGGAAAGACGAGGAAGAAAAATTGTCGGAGAGGTTTTTGGCTAGATGCCAAAAAGCTTGGGAAGATCTAGAGTTGGATAGTTCAGTGCGTTTATTATTGATGAAACAGTGTTTGTCATGCCGAAGCACAAATTTGGCTTGATTCCGGGCAGAAACATAGAATGTATAAGATTGCTTAGTTTGAAGGCGATGGTACCATTTGAGAGCTTCATCCTTATTGCAGACAGCAGTAGAACAAGTGTGAGTAAACCAAGATTTGTTTGCATTAGTATGATAGCAAGACAATGGAATGTGTGCATCCATGCCCAAGAGGATTACCTCGGTAATGCGTTCAGCACTCTCTGAGGGTCACCGGCCATGGAAGCAAAAATAACTCCATGGGAAATCAAAGAAGTGCTGCCGAAGAACCTCTCAGTCGGTAGCGCCAATATGCCACAAGAGCCGCCGCCTGGGAGGATCGGGCAGCCGTACTGGAGAGATAGGACAGGTGACAGAGAATAAGTTTATGGTCAGAGGAGCCCAATGGAGAGAAAAGATCGACAGTATAAGTTTAAGGGTTACAAGTTAGAAACAAGTAAAGAATGTTGGGCAAATCTCTGAACTTCTGAAGCAATCAGGGATATGGGTGGGTTGCTGAACCAACTGCTCTAGGTCATTTATAATAAAATAGATTAGGCTTGTTCACCAGCTTGGTCAGTGGAATGAGAGGATAGCAATTGGCGGTAGTGAACGATTAAATCTACCAAGATGGAGATTTCTGCGAAATGAGAGATGGATAGGATGTGTTCCATTTTAGAGTTTAGATAGTCAACAAATTTGGGAAAATCAGTAGAGTTAGGGGAAAGATAGGCAGCACATAAATATTTATTATGAGAGTAACAGGATAGTTTAAGCCATAGAGTTGAGAATTCAGAGAAATCAAAGTCGGGAACACAAGAGCAAGTGAGTTTGTTGTGTACGTATACATAATACACAACATCCACCTTTGAAACTATAATAGAGATAGTAGAAGGGTATAGAGAAGTGTTTTCTGGCAGTAGTCCCAGAAAACTGGGTTTCGATGAGAAATAGAAGATCAGGGTTGGCAGAGGAGAGGTGGTATTCAACAGAGTAGAACTTAGAGGAAAGGCCACACATGTTGCAGATAATGATAGTGAGAGTGTCAGGCCACGGTTCAAGACATTTTGATGGGTAGTTGGGTGGGCGTCAAGTTTGTATTGTGGGGGCATTTATGCCCCCCCCCCCCCCCCCCCGTAGGGCCTTGTTGTGTCATCATTGAAAACCTTGTTGGTGGATTGTAAAGAAGTATAGTGTGCTTGTGTGGTGTAGTGTTAAAGAGAGAGAGAGAAGGTTTGTGAGAGTTAGCTGTATTTTTCTCTGTGTAAGTGAGGCACTAAGAAAATCAGTAAGAGGGGCCAAGCAAAAGAGTTCCAACGACTCCTTATCACATGTCTATAACCTCTCCTAGGCATGACCTGTTCGATTGGTTCCTACTATCTCCTAACATTATTTAAGATACTCTGGCGGACAACTACACAATATCATACTGTATAATTTATATATATATATATATATACTGTATATATATATATATATGTTAGTAAAGCCAGGTAATAAATTTTCTTTAATACATACGAGGTTGAAAGAAATGGCAATTTCTGCGTTGGAAATTTTATTATTCAAAGTTTCCAGGTCTCTGATGAGTTTTCGCTGGGTGGCAGGAAGTAGATGAAGGAGATGAGCAAAATTCATGGTGGTACAGGGTTACATAAATGTAAATGATGATACAGGATATACGACGCGTTTCACTGGACAACCAGCATTATCAAGTAAGGATGGAATGATATAAAAGGTAAACAGGAAGGTTATATATAGAGGGTGGAGGATCAGAGGAGGCGAAAAACAAGGGGCAAAAATCTACTATTGGTGGAGGGGAATTCTGGAAAAGAGAAAGGGGGGAACCGCTTCACGCATGCGCACTGGATGCGGGATCGTGGTCGGTTGGTGGGGTCGAAGCTGATTGGCTGCGTGTCGAGGGGCGTGGCCTAAGTTGTGTGGCGCCTGCGGAAGACGAAGCTGAAGGAGGTAGCGCGGGGGGCTGCATCAAGGGCACCGGGGGGCGAGGGGGGGTGTTAGGTCCTGTAGGAAAGTGCCTTTTGGCAGAAGGAAGGATCTGAAGGTCCAGAGTTTGGTTGTTGATGTTGGTGTTGATGTTAGGCTGGCAACACTTTTTGTATTTATATGCTAGTTAGAAACTCACAGATGATTTAGGACGGGTATTTAAGCCTCACTCTCCCCCTGTTTTCTTGTATTATCCTGAAGATGTCTTGAGAGAATAGACGAAAGCTTGGTGTTCCATTGTTTCAATTTTCCTAGCGAGTTTTACTACATAATTGATGACACGTATTTGTGATTTAACCTCCATATATATATATATATATATATATATATATATATATATATATATATATATATATATATATATATATATATATATATATATATATATATACTGTATATATATATATATATATATATACAGTATATATATATATATATATATATATATATGTATATACTGTATATACTGTATATATATATATACACAGTATATGTCCCTCCTCCCCCCCCCCCCACAACCCCTCCTCTCTCTTTCTTTCTCTCTCTCTCTCTCTCTCTCTCTCTCTCTCTCTCTCTCTCTCTCTCTCTCTCTCTCTCTCTCTAGTGAGTTAATGCCACATCAGAGGTCACTGGTGGTTCGATCTGTTCTGTTTCCATACCGTAAATTTTTGCCCCTCTTCCTTCCCTCCATACACCACTGGGATTTCCTTCAACCCTCTTCGCTCCAATAATTTGATTTGCCGTATCTCTTGTTAAGTATCTCTCTGGCTGACCTATTTTGCATGTGGGGTTGCTGACTTCCCTTCCGCGTCAGCAATATCTATCTATTACCAGTAGCTTTGATCACCAAAGGAGTGGCCACGAATGAATCGCCTCCATACACCTCTGTCCTCTGTAAGCCGGCACCCCTCCTTCCACCTAACACCACTTACACTAATCATATACCTCTCAACTCCATCCTTCCACCTCACTCTTTTTAGCCCCTTTCACACTAACGCGAATGTGGTCGGGATGGGCCTTGACTTGGCACACATACTGTAGTGCAGTCAGTGGCATAGTCATGTAAAGTCGGCCCGCAGTCTTACTAGTCTTACGTGCCTCCCCTTGTGTCAGCTTGGGTAAGAAAATTATATGGTCATTTGAAAGGGGCTTCAACCCATTCTGTACCGGCGACGTCCTTTTCACTTTATTTTGGCTACTATTAGACGATTTTATTCAGCTTAGGAAGGACGTATATCCATCAAAGAGCTACTGACTATCTCAATTTATCATTGTAGCTGCCATATATCCTCCTTAAGCTTCATAAAATCGTCTAAATATAGCTGAAATCAAGTACAAAAGACATCACCTGTACAGAAGGGGTTAAGCCCCTTTCACACATGCATGATTTTTGTCACAGCAGCCACAAACATGAAATTAGGTGTTAATCTGGGGAAAATAGCCAGGATTATAGCGTGGGAGAACGGTGGTAGAACAGTAACATGATGGTACCATAACGACAATGGACACATTTATGGGCTATGACAAAATAAATATATTTTGTACATGACTAACACATTTTCGAGGAAAACCGACACATGGAGAACCACGAAGGACGGCTTAGACCATAGGCCGTCTGTACATGACCATGATGCGAGTTGCAACACTTGTGCCAAGTTGAGAGTAAAACGATGGTGCCATAACGACATGCAACAAATTTATGGGACACGACAAAAGTAAAATATCTTTAACTCACAGAGCACCGGCAAAATGATAACAAATGTACACTGAAGGACCAGCCAGTTGTCAATTTTGTTTTTTTGTAAACACATGGGATGGGTGAGTAATGAAGGAAAAACAACAAGGTAATTTGGGGGTCCTGGGGGGGCGCGGGAATGTCACAACTAACATGGGGTGATGGGTAGGCAAAATACTGGAAAATCACTCCCGCGTGTTCCCAGATAGGCCTATATTCGGCTGGACTTGAGGGGTTGTCAACCATTGGTATTATTCCGTGGGATCCTAAAGCAGTTCCTATACAAATCTGAACCCTCTAGGTGCCATAGGACAAGAATAATGAAGGCGGACGCAACCATTGCAGCGCCGGTACTTTGGGTTACATACATAGGCGACGCACGTTATGCGTCCCTGGGGTTTTGTGGGTTAATACGAATGACGAGTCGGGACCCGTCCCGACCAAATTCGCATATGTGTGAAAAGAGCTTTAGTCATTCTTTCTCTTCCCATATTTTCCACATAGCTGAACCATCTGAAGGTGTTCCTTTTCACACTACCCAGCACGTCCACATCCACACCACACCGCTCTCATACTTCCTCATCCATCTGTCTATCCCTCCATGTAATCCACATGTACTTCTCATGTAACTCATTTCCACCCCTCTCACCCTTGATTTTTGCCTCTCCAACAACATCCATGCTTTACTCCTGTTCGTCAGTGTCAGGATTACCACACTATCATGCAATTACTTCTTTACTTCCATGCTGACCACCCTCTTTGCTGCTGATGTAGGTGTTTAAATCTGGGTCCTATCCCGAATGAGATGAATATAAATGTAACTAGGTCAGCTACATCAAGAAACCAAAATCCTCAAAGTCAAAGACTATCTGGACATGAGAGGCACTCAATTCCTGGAAGCAGCCTCCACGAACCAAGACCACCCACTAAACTACATGGCAACACACCCACAGACACCAAGAAATATCAAAACAACACCCAGCCAACTTCCAGAAGCACATCCATACTCATATCTCTCACCGATCCATCCACTCACTCACAGACAACACGCAGCTGCATGCACGACCTCCCGAAATTCATCCTTCCGAATCCTCCCTTCCTCGCGAGGACAGAGTCCACCTGGCCAGGCTGAGATGCGGACACCATACAGCTCTCCTGAGCTATCAGAAGAGACTGGATGACTCCGTTGTCGACGCCTGCCCGGGATGTAACACAGCACCCCATACCATTAAACACATCATAGAAGACTGCATTTCACACAACCACTTACGCCAACAACACAATCTACACTCAATGAGAGCTCTGTGGGAAATCCCGATCGTGGCCATGGCCTTTCTCAGGGACTCGGGGCTGTTCGGCCAGGCAGTTTAGGGAACAACAACAACAACAACAACACTTTCCAACAGCAACACAACACAATCACATGCTGCAATCACAACAACAGACTCTACTCCTTCATGTAAACAACAAGCAAACACTCTCATCAATCACTTCTCACATGTCAGCCACCTAAAACCTCACAAAGACGACCGACGTGTCATCCTACATAAGAGACAATTCCCCACAGACCCTGACTATACACCTTTCACCAATAACCAGACAAAGCATATCATCAACAATCTCAAGCAGTAACCCGCCTGTGGCCTAGACAACATAAGCAACATACACCTCAGACACCTGGGACCACAAGGCATACAAGCACTCACTAACATATCAAACTACAGCTATTCACACAACACAATACCAGACATTTGGAAGCATGGTATCATCATCACATCCCCCAAACCCAACAAAGACCCGACGCTACCCTCCTCGCACCGCCCCATCACACTCCTTTGCTCCCTCTCCAAAGTTATGGAACGCCTAGTACAGTATTACAACTAATTACACCTGACCTACCCCTAGCTCCAACACAACATGGCTTTAGGTCACTGCACTCCACAAACACTCTTCTCACAGACCTTACACAAAGAGCTTTCGACGGCATCAACTTAGCTAGACCACCACACAGATCACTATTAGCCACACTCGACATTAGTAAAGCCTTCGATGCCATCCCCCGCCACAACCTAACAAACAAAATCTACAACACAAACATGCACAACAACACAAAAAGGTGGCTGGCCAACTTCCTAGCAGGCAGATGTGCACACGTATCTTTTGCCGGTCAGTCATCTAAAATCAGAAACTTTCCAAACGGAGTCCCACAAGGATCCGTCCTATCGCCCGCACTCTTCAATCTGTACACGCACGATATAACTACACCCAATACGCCCCAAATAAACTTAGCCTCCTATGCAGATGACATAACACTCACATGCACACACCATGACCCAAAAAGAGCAACAGATCTCCTTCAACCCTATCTCAACACACTACATGGCTGGTGCACTACAAACAAACTTAATCTAGCCCCAGCCAAATCCACCGCAACCCTGCTCACAAGCTGGACAGGAGAACACGAATACATCCCTCAACTCACCATAAACAATACACCCCTAACACATACACACACACACAAAATCCTAGGAGTAACATATGATACTCATATGACATTCAAACAGCATACCACAAACATTAAAAAGAAACTGACACCCAGACTTAACGCCCTCAGGTCACTTGCTCACACAAAATTTGGACACAACAAAGAAACAACCACCACAGTATATAAACAACACATAAGATCAGTGATGGAATACGCAAGCCCAGCCTGGGCTTCTAACCTAGCTGAAACACATCATAAGACCATACAGACTATTCAAAACAAAGCCCTGAAGATCATTACAGGCTGCACAGCTACTGCACCCACAGATCACCTACATCAAGAAACCAAAATCCTCAAAGTCAAAGACCATCTGGACATGAGAGGCACTCAACTCCTGGCAGCAGCCTCCACGAACCAAGACCACCCACTAAACTACATGGCAACACACCCACAGACACCAAGAAATATCAAAACAACACCCAGCACACGGTATCACACACAATTATTGTCCTCTCTCCCTCCCTGCCCACCCCGAACCAACTTCCAGAAGCACATCCATACTCATATCTCTCACCGATCCATCCACTCACTCACAGACAACACGCAGCTGCATGCACGACCTCCCGAAATCCATCCTTCCGAATCCTCCCTTCCTCGCGAGGACAGAGTCCACTTGGCCAGGCTGAGATGCGGACACCATCCAGCTCTCCTGAGCTATCAGAAGAGACTGGATGACTCCGTTGTCGACGCCTGCCCGGGATGTAACACAGCACCCCATACCATTTAACACATCATAGAAGACTGCATTTCACACAACCACTTACGCCAACAACACAATCTACACTCAATGAGAGCTCTGTTGGAAAGCCCGATCGTGGCCATGGCCTTCCTCAGGGACTCGGGGCTGTTCGGCCAGGCAGCTTAGGGAACAACAACAACAACAACAACAACTAGGTGGAGATATTGTAGTTTAGATGCTTGTTTGACATGGACCCCATTAGCAGCAAATATATTTTTCACAAAAATTACATTGACTTAAAATTTCTTTAGGAATGATTATACTTGACTATTAGTTATTATCTGTTAACCAAATGAGAAAGCATGTACAGAGACATTTGGATCCTTGCAAATGTCTCTGTAGGCCTAATATATTCTGTTTTATTCATCATATACACTTTGTATATTGGGTAATGTACTGAATAGAATTTGAAAGTAATATGTGTGTAACATTATTGAACATAGAAATCAGTGATATTAGTATGACTTCGATTTATATATTTCGACTCACTTGATGGAAACTGATTAATATTGGGTGTAAGTGAATGAGCAGCAGACGACGTTTTCCTGTCTCCAATTTTTTTTTTTTTTTTTCCAACTACTCCCTCTCGGGCATAGGCTGATAACCTTTACACTCTACCGCTGAACACGGTGAGGCCCGTGAGATCTTGCTCCAATCTAGGGAGTGAGACATGCGAAGCTTCACGACTCGAAGCAATCCCATCTCTGAAGCCGCCTCGCCTCTGCGCTTCACAGTCTCACTCCCCACACTCGGACCCTCACTCTCAGAACGCCACCTATTGAGCATTTAACTCACTAGGCATTGCCCCCCTGTAGCATATTTTTGAATATGGGAATATTCATACAGTGCTATTTAATCATGGAACAATGAGGGTATTTTTTTGTCATTTCGGTGTGCTGTGGTAATGCACTGATATGCAAATTCCATCCCAATAATATCTTCCCATTGACATATTGGGATTCGAACCCGGGTCCATTGGATTACCAGTCCAGTGGCAAGACCACTCCGCCACACCTCCCCATTGCTCTCATCTCTTGTATCTCTAAAGTTTTTGAAACTATTCTTGCTTCCAAATTTCTTAAACATTGCTCTTCTCATAATCTACTCTCTGATCACCAGTATAGATTCTACTGGGGATCTTCTTTCATATCTTGCTAACTCTTGGTCATCCTCCCTTTGGTACTTCGGTGAGACCTTTTCTATTGCACTAGACATATCGAAGGCCTTCGATAGAGTCTGGCACAAATCTATAATATCAAAACTACCCTCCTTTGGTTTTTATCCCTCTATCTGTGCCTTTGTCTCTAATTTCCTTTCCGGCCGTTCCATAGCTGCGGTTGTGGACGGCCATCACTCACTTCCTCATCCTATCAACTCCAGTGTTCCTAAGGACTCTGTCCTATCTCCCATTCTCTTTCTTATTTTCATAAATGATCTTCTTAACTGTACCTCCAGTCCCATCCATTCATACGCAGAGGACTCTACCTTACACTACTCAATTTCTGTAGTTTTCCTAAACGCCCCAGCCAGCAATCCCTAAAAAATAAACGTAATGAAGCCATGCAACACTTATACTTCTGGTCTAACTTCTATTTCCAATTGGGGCAGAGAAAACCTTGTTGCCTTTAATGCTTCCAAAACCCAATTTCTTCATCTTACTACCCGTCTGGAACTCCCAGAGGACTATCCAATACACTTTAACAATACAAAAATCAATCCTTCATATTCTCTCAATATTCTCGGTGTCTCTTTTTCTTCTCCTCTCACTGGGAAGGACCATATTACCAGTCTTGCTAAGGCAGCTTCCCAGAAGCTGGGTGTGCTCAACCACCTCAAGGGGTTCTTTACCCCTGCACAGCTTCTTACTCTGTACAGGGGCACAGTGTGTCCTTGTATTGAGTATTGGTCACATGTGTGGGGAGGGTTCTCTCACACCGCACTCCTAGACAAAGTAGAAAGGAAAGCCTTCTGTATCATTAACTCCCATCCACTCACCAACGCTCTGCAATCTCTCTCTCTCTTTGCCACAATGTTGCATCTCTCTCTCTATTCTATCGATACTTCAATAATCAATGTTCCTCAGAGCTTTCCCTGTGTATACAACCTCCTCTACGTAGGGTACGTAGTACCCGTCTTGCAACACAATCCCACCCCTATTCTGTGCAACTTTCCAACCCAAGAGTGAAACGGTATTCTCAGTCTTTCTTCACCATTCAACTGCTGAGCTCTTGAACTCTCTCCCAGAATCAGTCTCTCCTTCTTCCTATGACTTAAATTGCTTCAAACTCCGTGAGTCCAGGTATTTTGGCTCTAACGTCCCTTGGTTTTGGCCCTGTCACTGTTTCAACTCTGGGGGAGGCACTCGATACAGGCAGTTCTGCCATTTGTCACCCTCACTCACATAGACGAAAAAAAAAAAATATATATATATATATATTTGATCTCTACATATATTTTGTTATACCACAATCTGAATATCAGGGAACCAGGATAGCCAGAATAATGCAGTCCTCCCACAAAAAAGCACCTGGTACACCTTCTTTACCCCAGAACTCTTCTGCCTCACGCTCTCTGAATTTAACTCCACCCCCAAGATTGAAGACAACAGCCTCGAAGCCCCAGCCATGCCACCAAGGTCCCAGGGGAATCAGGAGGCTGGCCCACTTGTCTTTCTATCCTTCAATTCCCTGCTTCCGGCAAGTCCATGGCGAAACTGGTCTAAATCACGTTCACCTGAAGAGAGACAAAGGGTCCTTATTGCCCGCAGCCGCCGGACGAGCAATAGGAGGCAAGACGTCGATAACCTCTTCGGTGAGGACTCTGGCAGCAGCTCACCTCAATAAGGCTAGCAGCTCCCTATCCGAGTATCTCGTGAGGTAAGCTTAGCATCTCAGCACTGACGTAAGCAGCTCCGTCAGCTCTTGGTTTGAGCCATACAACCCCCGCCCTGAGCAAATCATTTGGGTTATGCCTGACTACTCGGCAACGACATGAGCAACTCTGTCAACTCTTTGTTTGAATCATACAATTCCCATCTTAATCAACTCATTCAGGTCACACCTGAGTACCTCGGCACAGACATGAGCAACTCCATCAACTGCCACTCTGCAAGCTGAATCACAGAATAGTCCCTTTTTACCCGCGGTCCACACAAATTGATCGCCCTGCCCATGACACCGGGCTGGATCACTTCTGGATAGACACATTAGCTACAATCTGTCTCTGTCTGTCAGAGAGCCTTCCTAGGCTATCCTTAAATATTTGTTGACAAATTTGTCTTCCGTTGCTCCTGAACGACTCCGTATTTGAGATGTGTTTACAAATAATTCTCTATTGCCTTACACAACACCTGCCTTAACAGGTGTTACTTATTTCTATAGGTTCAGGAACTTGTATAGCGAGGCTGGTCCTTAGTAATCTTGGCCCCATTCAATGTTCTTTCCTCTCACTAAGACATTGCGCTTTCCATAATGCAGTTGGGTGTGATTACATGATTAGATTGATATTCAAAATTCGAAAATGGATATTAATCGTGATCATGTACTCAACTTTTAACTGTGTTGGTGGTGTAATGGTTTAGGTGCTTATGTTCTGGGTGTGGTGTACCGAGTTCGAATCCCGGGGGGACCATATGATTTCATTAGTTTATTCAAGTACATTGGGGTTTGTAATTAATGATTAATGTTAAGAACAGAGTGTTACTTATTACTGACATATTATATACCAAACCTGCGCATCCTGTATAGCATGACCTTCCAGTTGATATAAGGACTTTCCATTCACACAGTAAAGATCACCTGGCCCTATTATAAAGATCACCTGGCCCTATTATAAAGATCACCTGGCCCTATTATAAAGATCACCTGGCCCTATTATAAAGATCACCTGGCCCTATTATAAAGATCACCTGGCCCTATTATAAAGATCACCTGGCCCTATTATAAAGATCACCTGGCCCTATTATAAAGATCACCTGGCCCTATTATAAAGATCACCTGGCCCTATTATAAAGATCACCTGGCCCTATTATAAAGATCACCTGGCCCTATTATAAAGACTCTCTAACCTTCTCTCGGGCCAATCGCTTCACTGACCAAGTTGAATGTCACCACATATAACGGCAACCTAGACGACACAATGTCAAAGGAAAGCTATGAAAACTATTAAAGTCATCATACCCACAGCCACATCAGAAGTAGGACGTAAAATAAAACTATTAAAGTCATCATACCCACAGCCACATCAGAAGTAGGACGTAAAATTAGTATTGCCAGACCGCTTCGGAAGAGGACAGCATACTAATTCACAAGTTCCTAGCACTCGATATGCAAATATACACAATAATAATAATAATAATAATAATAATAATAATAATAATAATAATAATAATAATAATAATAATAATAATAATAATAATAATAATAATATAATAATGATAATAACAAAAATAATAATAATGATAATAATAATTATAAGATAAAACTTTTATATTTATAAAAACAAGAACAAGTCCAAGCGAACCACCGGTCTGTGGAGCAGTGTTAACTCTGGTGCGACGTAGTGACCCTTTAGATATTTTGTGTAAGAGACTGGCCATTCTTTTAAGGAGCTATGTTCTGATTGGCTGGCGGATTTGGGATGTCATGTTGTGTCCTGGGAAGACTCGTCTTTTGTTTTAGACTCAATTTAGAGGTTGGCGTAATTGGCGCGAGACATTCTCGACATTTCACTTAATTAGTGCGAATAATTTGCTAGTAACTTCGAATTACTAGTTAAATATTATTATAAGTTTAGTTAAGAGTACATAATTAATCGAAAATTTATATTTAATTATGTACACTAGTAACATGAAGAAATGGTACGAGATGATCCAATCGAGAAAAAAATCCGTACAATGTTTGTCTCCCGTATTGTTTACTTGTTTGGTTTGTTTTATACCAGTATATGATATACATTTTAAGTAGAATAGAGCATGCTAGGTTATATAATAACATATTAGGCCTACAGTACTATGATAATATTAGGTGAAGCACCATACCTATATAGGCTTTAATAGACTGCTAGGCTATGGTGTAATATTAGGTGAAGCACCATACCTATATAGGCTTTAATAGACTGCTAGGCTATGGTGTAATATTAGGTGAAGCACCATACCTATATAGGCTTTAATAGACTGCTAGGCTATGGTGTAATATTAGGTGAAGCACCATACCTATATAGGCTTTAATAGACTGCTAGGCTATGGTGTAATATTAGGTGAAGCACCATACCTATATAGGCTTTAATAGACTGCTAGGCTATGGTGTAATATTAGGTGAAGCACCATACCTATATAGGCTTTAATAGACTGCTAGGCTATGGTGTAATAATTGTCATAGAAGAGTTTGGGTCAGAATGTGATATTAGATTGTATATAAATGATGATTAAGGTAACTTAATATATTTAGAATAAGAAATTAGTCATGTTTTGATTGCGAAATGTAGATATATTTATTCAGGTGGATGGACAAAGTTTGCCTAGAAAATGGAAGAATGTAGGCTATATCAAATTAGGGTAATGGTAAAATAGGTGATAAAGAAATGGTAGTTTTCAACTACATTAAATTACTTTAAATACATATTCAAAATTATTCAAGTAAGAAAACGAATATAAGCCTAGCAAGACATGGCATAAACTTTTAACAAACAAAACTAGGCTTCTGGTAGCCTACATGAAAATTATGATTAGGCCTACATTTGTATATGTTGCCCACATAATGCGTTTTCATATAGGCTACATTAAAATTGAATATAAATATGGTGTGTATATAAATACATACACAATTAGTATGTGTTTTTATGTGTTACAAAAAGGTTCCATGCAAAATTATAACAAGTAGGCCTATGCGAAGGAAATACTGTAAATTGAGGGGCTCTTGTATAGGCATTATCTCCGAATTGTCGGATCACCGACAAACCAAAAAACTATGACGAATCACCATATATAAACTATATATTAAATTGTAGGTTTTAGAATAGGTTAATAAAACAATACTAATTATATTATTATACTAATCAGACACGCCCTATGTCGTATATGCAGTAATTCACACACAAAAAGAAGACACTCTTAGTAAGCAATTTTAACACAAATTAATTGATTTGGCGTACTTTGGTAAATTTATTAACGACCGAATATCCTTTTACAACACTCACAACCTATTTTGATACATACACGTGGAATGTTTAATCAGTATGATAGCGAAATATAATGAGTCATCATCGTCGCTTTTCTCCGTAGGACACACAACGTCGGGTAGCCGAGTTGGCCAGTCTCTCCTCACTATAGGATCTCTAGTGCGACGCACAGGATGTATTTTTAAAAAATAGGGCCCTGTTACGATCTAGACTAGAGGATAGATCAGAATATATGCATGTGGAATATCATTAAATTTGGTTCAATAATAATTTTGAGATCCACCTATTCTGGCGGATGTATGTTTTCTATCGCCTCCAAAATTGAATCACTTCTTACTTGGAACATATCCTATCTGCCCACCTAATTTCGTGAACTTTGGTTCATACTTTTTTAGATATATTTTTTACAGACAATCTGACACACAGACAAATGGTGGCAACAATGTAACCTCCATCCAACTTCGTTGGCGGAGGTAACTAGAGGAGCCCTCTGGAAAGTGCATACCTACACCAATGCTGGCAGGGGAATGTGCTCTGTTAATCGCCTCCTACTGTAAATTGAATTACTTCTTCAATGGAGCATATCCTATCTCCCCACCAAGTTTCATGAACATAATTTCATATACATTTTCAGTTTCCGTTATTCCTGTAGAAGGGGGCCTGTGGTGAAGTGCCATGGCCGATATGTTTGATCCAATTAATAATTGAAAGGAATATTTATGTATATTATATAATATGTAGTTCATTAATTTCATAAAACAAACCAATCTCATTATACGTGACTCCTGTAGAAGGGAGACAGTAGCAAGGCACCCTGGGCTAAAGTTGAAGATTGGATTCTGTTATGGTCTAGGAATAGATCAGAGTACAGGATATGCATGTGCATCAATTTGACAAAGCAAAAGCCCCAAAGACAGCTGATAACATTTTCCTGTAGGTGGGGCCCTATAGTTAACCGCCAAGGGCAAAGTATATTGATAGTGCTCTCTAATAGCCTGAACAATAAGCAAGAACACATGGAGTTATATGAAGTATGCCTTAGCAATTTCCAAAGAGATGGACATTTAATTTTTCACCACTACTACAGGTGCCAATTAGCGAAGCTGGGCGCCCAGAGCGAAGGGCTGAGTTAAATCATAGTGGATATATCCGATTATATGCACATGCAAGTTCATTATATATGCACATGCAAGTTCATTATATTTGGTTCGGTAATAACCGAGAAATAGCAATTTTTAGTATGCGTTGCACTACTGCAGAATGTGGCAATGAGGTGGGGGCCCAGTCCGAAAACAAAATGGCTTTGTTACGGCCTAGACGATAGACCAAAGTATATACATGTGAAAAATAAATGAATTTGGTTAAGTAATAACCGAGAAATAGCAATTTTAAAAAAGAGCGTCGCCCCAACAATAAGAACAACACAAACAAGAAGAATAACAACAAAGACATGAGTATTATAAGGCCTAGAGGTCCTCGCTTCGCAACTACCTAATTAATCATATATGATTATAGGACAAGAAAGATTATTATTGTTTATCTTCTATTCTCTATTTTCTTTCATATTCCCAAGATCTACAGATATCACTCTTGGGTATTACTACCCCACTGTCCTGGAAGGAGTCGTGTAACGTCACTGACCTGCGCACCAGAACAGATTGAATATACCTATTAAGGGCCTATTACATTGGCGTCCCAACCTTTTCAGACTTTAATATGATCGTGTGTTTCAGAAACTCAGGTGCAAAGTTCTGCAACCCCTTAAGCACGATGACGTATTTTTCATCATATTTTGTTTATCATTAGATGATTTTCTTTAGCCAGGTCCCTCACATTTGGTTTCGACCCCGAATTCCGAGAATCGCCCAAGGACGGTGCAAGGACCTGTTGAAAAAGTCCTGTGTGTGACAGAGACTAAAGTAAAACGTATACGACTCTCTGCCAAGACAGTACAAATCAAGACCTAGCCTCTCCTGGTTCCTATGGTGATTCGTATATGGCTTAGAAAATTCTTCTGCGAGACAGCTTAAAACTGATCTGCCAGGGTAGACACTACGTCATCAGGTGCAGACACTCTATTACCTTGAATTTGCATCACTGGTGGGGAGGAGGGCGATAATGTTCCTGAAATCTTCAACACTTTTTTTCTACACCATAGGTGTAGGAGTGTAGGAAGTAAACGTGGAAACATATGACCTCAAAGTTTCGGGTACCAGAATATGTGTTGAAATGGCCAAAATTTCACGAAACTGGGTACGGTTAGTACTAATTTGACTGTTTTCACTGGTTGCTGGCTATCACAAATACATTTAAAAAAACAAAAAATAGCACTGGCTAATTTCCAGGATCTGGGGAAAGTGTGGCAGAGGGCGAGCTAAAGCACACACATTACTATAGCACATTCGTTACAATAAAGCACATTCGTAATAATAAAGCACCCAAGTCACATTAAAGTATAGACATCACATTAAAGTACACGCGCTACATTAATGACACCTGATATATTAAACCACATACTACTTTAGACCACACATGTTACATTAGAGCACAAGCACAACATTAGAGCACATACGCTATGTTAAAACAAACATGCTTCACTAAAGCACATAAAATACATTAAAGCACATTAAATAAATTAAAACACATCCACTACATTAAAGCAAACACGTCACATTAAAACACACACGTTACATCAAAACACACACCCTACAGTAAAGCACACACGTTACATAAAAACACACGCTACATTAAAACACTCACGCTACATTAAAGCACACACGCTACATTAAACCGCACACTCCACATTTAAGCATCTATGCTACATTAAAGCACACACGCTACATTAAAGCACTCACGCTACATTAAAGCACACACGTTACATTAAAGCACACACACTACATTAAAGCACACATCCTACATTAAAGCACACACGCTACATTAAAGCACACACACTACATTAAAGCACACACGATACATTAAAGCACATATGCTACATTAAAGCACACACGCTACATTAAAGCACACACACTACATTAAAGCACACACGCTACATTAAAGCACACACGCTACATTAAAGCACACACGCTACATTAAAGCACACACACTACATTAAAGCACACACGATACATTAAAGCACATACGCTACATTAAAGCACACATGCTACATTAAAGCACACACGCTACATTAAAGCACACACGCTACATTAAAGCACACACGCTACATTAAAGCACACACGCTACATTAAAGCACACATGCTACATTAAAGCACTCACGCTACATTAAAGCACACACGCTACATTAAAGCACACACGCTACATTAAAGCACTCACGCTACATTAAAGCTCTCACGCTACATGAAAGCACACACACTACATTAAAGCACACACGCTACAATAAAGCACACGCCACACTAAAGCACTCACGCTACATTAAAGCACACACGCTACATTAAAGCACTCACGCTACATTAAAGCACACGCTACATTAAAGCACACACGCTACATTAAAGCACACACGCTACATTAAAGCACACACTACATTAAAGCGCACACGCTACATTAAAGCACTCACGCTACATTAAAGCACACACGCTACATTAAAGCACTCATGCTACATTAAAGCACACACGCTACATGCTACATTAAAGCACACACACTACATTAAAGCACACATGCTACATTAAAGCACACACGTTACATTAAACCGCACACTCCACATTTAAGCATCTATGCTACATTAAAGCACACACGCTACATTAAAGCACACACGCTACATTGAAGCACTCACGCTACATTAAAGCACACACTACATTAAAGCACACACGCTACATTAAAGCACACACACTACATTAAAGCACACATGCTACATTAAAGCACATACGCTACATTAAAGCACACACACTACATTAAAGCACACACGATACATTAAAGCACATACGCTACATTAAATCACACACGCTACATTAAAGCACACACACTACATTAAAGCACACATGCTACATTAAAGCACACACGCTACATTAAAGCACACACGCTACATTAAAGCACACACATGCTACATTAAAGCACACACGCTACATTAAAGCACACACGCTACATTAAAGCACACACACGCTACATTAAAGCACACACGCTACATTAAAGCACACACGCTACATTAAAGCACCCACGATACATTCAAGCACATATGCTACATTAAAGCTCACGAGCTACATTAAAGCTCACACACTACATTAAAGCACTCTCGCTACATTACAATAAAGCCACTACGCTACATTAAAGCACACACGCTACATTAAAGCACACACGCTACATTAAAGCACACACGCTACATTAAAGCACACACGCTACATTAAAGCACAAAGCACACACGCTACATTAAAGCACACACGCTACATTAAAGCACACACGCTACATTAATGCACACACGCTACATTAAAGCACACACGCTACATTAAAGCACACACGCTACATTAAAGCCACACGCTACATTAAAGCACACACGTACACGCTACATTAAAGCACACACGCTACATTAAAGCACTCACGCTACATTAAAGCACACACGCTACATTAAAGCACTCACGCTACATTAAAGCACACACGCTACATTAAAGCACTCACGCTACATTAAAGCACACGCTACATTAAAGCACACACGCTACATTAAAGCACACACGCTACATTAAAGCACACACTACATTAAAGCGCACACGCTACATTAAAGCACTCACGCTACATTAAAGCACACACGCTACATGCTACATTAAAGCACACACGCTACATGCTACATTAAAGCACACACACTACATTAAAGCACATATGCTACATTAAAGCACACACGTTACATTAAACCGCACACTCCACATTTAAGCATCTATGCTACATTAAAGCACACACGCTACATTAAAGCACACACGCTACATTAAAGCACTCACGCTACATTAAAGCACACACACTACATTAAAGCACACACGCTACATTAAAGCACACACGCTACATTAAACCGCACACTCCACATTTAAGCATCTATGCTACATTAAAGCACACACGCTACATTAAAGCACTCACGCTACATTAAAGCACACGTTACATTAAAGCACACACACTACATTAAAGCACTCATCCTACATTAAAGCACACACGCTACATTAAAGCACACACACTACATTAAAGCACACACGATACATTAAAGCACATACGCTACATTAACGCACACACGCTACATTAAAGCACACACACTACATTAAAGCACACACGCTACATTAAAGCACACACGCTACATTAAAGCACACACGCTACATTAAAGCACACACACTACATTAAAGCACACACGATACATTAAAGCACATACGCTACATTAAAGCACACATGCTACATTAAAGCACACACGCTACATTAAAGCACACACGCTACATTAAAGCACACACGCTACATTAAAGCACACACGCTACATTAAAGCACACATGCTACATTAAAGCACTCACGCTACATTAAAGCACACACGCTACATTAAAGCACACACGCTACATTAAAGCACTCACGCTACATTAAAGCTCTCACGCTACATTAAAGCACACACACTACATTAAAGCACACACGCTACAATAAAGCACTCACGCTACATTAAAGCACACACGCTACATTAAAGCACTCACGCTACATTAAAGCACACACGCTACATTAAAGCACTCACGCTACATTAAAGCACACGCTACATTAAAGCACACACGCTACATTAAAGCACACACGCTACATTAAAGCACACACTACATTAAAGCGCACACGCTACATTAAAGCACTCACGCTACATTAAAGCACACACGCTACATTAAAGCACTCATGCTACATTAAAGCACACACGCTACATGCTACATTAAAGCACACACACTACATTAAAGCACACATGCTACATTAAAGCACACACGTTACATTAAACCGCACACTCCACATTTAAGCATCTATGCTACATTAAAGCACACACGCTACATTAAAGCACACACGCTACATTAAAGCACTCACGCTACATTAAAGCACACACACTACATTAGAGCACACACGCTACATTAAAGCACACACACTACATTAAAGCACACATGCTACATTAAAGCACATACGCTACATTAAAGCACACACACTACATTAAAGCACACACGATACATTAAAGCACATACGCTACATTAAATCACACACGCTACATTAAAGCACACACACTACATTAAAGCACACACGCTACATTAAAGCACACACGCTACATTAAAGCACACACGCTACATTAAAGCACACATGCTACAGTAAAGCACACACGCTACAATAAAGCACTCACGCTACAATAAAGCACACATGCTACATTAAAGCACTCACACTACATTAAAGCACACACACTACATTAAAGCACACATGCTACATTAAAGCACATATGCTACATTAAAGCACACACGCTACATTAAAGCACACATGCTACATTAAAGCACACACGCTACAATAAAGCACTCACGCTACAATAAAGCACTCACGCTACAATAAAGCACACATGCTACATTAAAGCACTCACGCTACATTAAAGCACACACGCTACATTAAAGCACACACGCTACATTAAAGCACACACGCTACATTAAAGCACACACGCTACATTAAAGCACACACGCTACATTAAAGCACACACGCTACATTAAAGCACATATGCTATATTAAAGCACATATGATACATTAAAGCACACACGTTACATTACAGCACACACGCTACATTAAAGCACATATGCTACATTTAAGCACACACGCTACATTAAAGCACTCACGCTACATTAAAGCACACACGCTACATTAAAGCACACACACTACATTAAAGCACTCATGCTACAGTAAAGCACACACGCTACATTAAAGCACACACGCTACAATAAAGAACTCACGCTACATTAAAGCACACACACTACATAAAAGCACACACGCTACAATAAAGCACTCACGCTACATTAAAGCACACACGCTACATTAAAGCACACACACCACCTTGACCCCTCATCATATACCAGCCTCACCTCATTCTGCACCTCATAGTCCAGGGGGGCGCGGAGGGCGAGGCGGCCAGAGTTAGGGTGGACCCAGAAGTGACCCACTTCGTTCCCTTGCAGTATCCGGAACAGCACAGGAAGACCTGCAGGGACACAATACACAGACCGTCAGACACATTAGATTTACCCTTGCGAGAGTCCCTGATATATTTGAACACCAATTTCAGTATTTCTTAATATCTTCTGATTTGTCATACTATTTTTCGTGCAGTATTTTATATTTTGTATAGTTTAGGTATTGGTAATTCGCAATTAGCTTTCAAAATGTTAATTATTGTTCACAGATTACTGATGATGGCATGAATATGTCGAAACATCTTCCAATATGAACACAATTGTTTATATTAAGAGTTTGTTTGTCCTCTTCCTATTGCCATTAGGAATCTATGTATTGACGATTACAAATGTTTTTATTTTTATTTATTTACATTGGTGTTTTTTATATTTTCGACGGAAGTTTATTCACATCCGATTAATCAGCTAACCTAGCAGTAAATAGGCACATGGAGTTAGAGATTTTGGTTGTATCCCATCAAAGGTACTGTCTAGCGCATCCTTGCTGCTACTGAATAATCTGTTGCTTAGTAAAACATCAGACATTATTATGATTCCTTCAAAATGTTGAGCACGTACTCACAAATATAGAATTGCCTGTAAATAAAATATGTCTGCTTAAATTTGAAATGTTACTGATTTTAAGAAATCTGCTTTTACTCGATATAGAGTATCTGATCTTTATTGATGCCTTGTACAATATACTCCATATATCATTCCAAGTATAAACCTTGACATAATGAAACTCTTAGCATTGAAAAAGAAAAGATTCAGCACAATTGATCAAGAATAAATAAATGCAGTCCTGAATCGAAGCCCGAAGTGAAATAGACAACGTCTTTCCATTCTAATAAAAACAAAACTGGCTGTGCATTCACACATAAACAGGTTGAAGAGTAGATATTTCTAAAATCATCTCGCTTCCATCACCCGTTTTTTTTTTCCCCTGACAATGGGTGAACGACAGGCAAAGGAGCTCTCGTGTTTACCCAATGAAATTGCTCTCTCCTGTCGCACCTTCACCCTAACTAGAGACATTCGCAACGGATCCAATTTAGAGTGTCAAAGCGGAGCAATTTGGTTTTAAGACAGTAGTGAATATGAAACAAAATACAGGAAAATTTACTTATTTGTATTATTGTTATATATATATATATATTTTTTTTTTTTTTTATTTATTTTTTTTTTTTTTTGGGGGGGGGGGGCACTTAAAGGTGAACTACAGGAATTAACGAAGACAACGAGTATTAATGCAAGATCATAACTTGGCATGAATATACTGTAATATGTATAAGGGAAATATCGATATATTTCCATTAAACTACAGACAAAAAATACTAATATATAACGTCGTTCGCATTCTCGCCGATCAGCTGGACGAGTTAAGCTGATTAGCTGACAAAAGAATAGAGAGAGGCAGCTTGTAAACAACACATACGGTCCTGGACTGTCAGGTCGGTTTTTCGTAATTAATGCCTTTCAATTCAATACTGAATATCTGCAAAAGATCGCACAACATTCTAAAGATGTGGTGCACATCAAGAGATAATCCAATCTCACAAACAATAAACACACAGCCAGTGATTATAAGTGTTTATCCTGGTCCAGAGTCGAGGGAGGTCGATTGTAAGGCCTATTTCATAATGGTAGTATCGTTTTCTGTTCAATGAATATATCAGGATCCCTTGGACAGACAGTGGTTAAGCCAAATGTTGAGTTGGACACATGCATACAATTTATATGAGTTGCTCACATCAAAAAGACCACAGATTCATCCATTTCCCATGTCAAGTGTTTCCGCCATTGACATCAGTTACGTCATGGTAAAAACGCCAGTTCTCGCCACATAAAATAAGTTAGATAGGCTATATATCTATGTTGTTGAAACACATTGATGAGAGTTCTTCAGTATCATATACCTAAAACCAAGCAGATCCCAATGGACATTGTAGTTTTGAATAGGTTTAAACCCTGGAATTCACCTTTAAGTGTTATACTACTTGCCAAAAAAAATCCGTGTCCACTATATTCCTTTAAACAAAAAAACAAATGACCACAACACTCCTGCAATATTTCTCTAAGTTCACAAAATCCTGAGCAAGGTTGCCATTTGTTACGATCGGGACTCGTATAAAACAAGGGCTCTTAATCATTGGACTAGAAAGGCACACAGCCACAACGGTAACACTAGATCCAACCCTCGAACTTATAATGCCGGTGCACAAAAACACCTATACCCTCCAGAGTTAAATCTGCGATAGCGGGCTATCCTCTAACTCGGTATAAATGCACTACTACTACAGGCTGATGATCTCTGATACAGCCTGATCACAACAACATACAATTACGTTAATAATGTATACAAGGAAAAAGATAGAGAGCTTAATTAAATCACTGGAATGATTTAATGCAAACAAGAAGAAGGTATAATTAAAGTTACTCTAAACAATAAAATATGTCACTCCTATATTAAAGAAAGTGAATGCAAGTCCTAATGCATCGAACAGGGAGCTTCTGAAGAAAGTCTGATGCTGCTAAGATGATCGAATCGGATTTTGAACTGTTATATAAAGCAGGAACAAGATATGATAAGTGTAGGGACATACAGTGTTAACTGGCACGGGAATAACGATAAATGCGCACTAGTATTATCTCCGACAACAAAAGAATTACTTCCTCAGGCAACGCAAAAGCCTGCTCAGGTTGTGCACCTCAACAACAACCAAGGCTTACAATCAACGTGAATAAAAATGCTGCATACATAACATAAGAGTTTATAATCCTAATCGGGTGTCTGCTAGGCGAATAAAGTCTAGCTGGGATGTCATAGGCTAGGAAACAATGACTGAGCAAGCGGCTCGTAGCCTAGCGAGGTCCTTAAGACTGTACGGCCAAATTACGTTAAATGACGGGGTGCTCTCTTGAGAGATCCAGATCGCTAGTATCTGGTTATCTCCTGGCGACCCTCTTCAAGTCAAAGCAAAACGAGTTAGCACAGTGTTGGGTGGCAGAGGCAAAAGCCCTCACTCGCAACACAGTGCTAAACTCACAAGGTACACAGTCAGAAAGACAACCTAGGCTTCCCACGCATCCGTTGCGATTGTACAAGTTCAACAAAACCTGGTACACATCGGAAATCACAACGCCAATAGCCTCACCCCAGTCTAGCATTAAATAGCCCAGCAGACAACCAAGAAATAGGTAGGGAGACACCGTGAGTGTGTCGAACCTCTACAGACAAAATGTTAACCCCTCCAAAATGTCTAACTAAACATTAAATATCTGAGAGCTTCAGCATATAATACGATGGCCGATATATGAAATCGTGCAGAACCAAAGGGGAGTTATGATGTTAAATAGATTAGAAGAATGAGAGGTAAGAAGTTGAGAGAGAGAGAAAGTGTTCTATTGGTGGAAGTCGGGGACAGATGGCAAGGGAGATGTGAAGGTTATGCTGGTCAAGCAAGCTCTGAGCGAGGAAGGCACAAAGGCAGAAAGGAGTGCGGGGGAATTACCTTCTGCTGCGGCAGGAGGGCGGCAAAGCGGCCAGCCATTCAGAGGGCCCGGCCGTGGCATGACGTCACCGAGACAACGCGTAACACTGCGCGCACAACCCTCTGCCTCCTGCACTTACTCACTCACACTCTCTAGCTGTATCATTCATTCTTATACATTAATCTTATAACTGATGATATAAAATATAATGCATTGTCACAGACGAAAATAAAGACCACTTCTATACTGCCTGTGACATGACGATTCACAAGAAAGAAAGTATAACATTGTAGATAGACTGTAGCCAAATTCATTGCCCTGGCGAGTGTTAGCGAGTGGCCAAGTGAGTGGCGTTCTGCTAAGCTGCAGGCGTCACATAAGGAAACTGACTATCTCAATCAACCCTCTGACTTCCATATACCCTTTTTAATCTTAGTCAAATCCTCTAATTATAGCCAGAAAACAGAACAGAAGTGCGTCATCGGCCCTCAGAGGGTTAACATTAGTAATATTCTGTCAATTTACTGCAAGTAGTTATAGTAAGAGATCATTCTTAAACTGAATTAAATGTTAGTAAATACATAAAAAGGACATCACAAAGTGAATGATTAAAGCTAGGTTAGGATATATTTACCCTTACAGTACCGGTGTTGTTCTTTTAGTTTTATTTTGGCTACTATAACACGATTATATTCAGTTGAAAAAGTGCCTCCAGCAATTAACAGGCTTCCTATACGTACTATCTCACTTAACACTTTTTACCACAACAGATCCTTCTTAAACTGCAAAAAATCGTCTAAATATAACAAGAATACTGTACATTTAGAAAACGTCGCCGGTACAGAATGGGTTACGGTTAGGTTATATCAAGTTAAGGGGAGGCAGACCGTTATTCTGGACCCCCTTCTCCCTAATGTTTAGCCCCACTAGTTTTGATAATATAAGACGTTCGGCCCATTAGTTTGGTGATTTTAACACTTTTTGCCCCATTTCGTTGTCAAATTTAAGACCTTTCGTGCCATTTAGGTGTCGATTATTTCCGGGCGAGCGATAGTGAGCCTGCAGTTTTCAGAGGAACCGGCCTTAGGCCTGGCCATTTTTCTACCGAGAAATGTACACATTTAAGTGGTGTCCCCCAGGGATCGGTATTAGGTCCCCTGTTGTTTCTTATATACATAAATGACCTAGATTTAGGTATAACTAGTAGGATAAGTAAATTCGCAGACGATACTAAAATGGGGAGATCAATTGATTCAGATAGCGATATAGAGTGCCTCCAAAGGGATCTAGATACCTTACATGAATGGTCAGTAAATTGGCAGATGAAGTTAACATTGACAAATGCAAGGTATTAAAGATAGGGAAGATGCAAACAAATGTTAAATATAAACTAGCTAATTTAGAATTAGAAAATTCAGACTGCGAGAAAGATCTAGGTGTGTTTGTTAGCAATGATTTGAAGCCTAGAAAACAGTGTATAAGCGTTCGTAATAAGGCAAACAGGATTCTCGGGTTCATCTCTAGGAGTGTGAGTAACAGAACTGCTGATGTTATCTTAAAACTTTACTTGTCATTAGTGAGACCCCATATGGATTATGCTGTCCAATTTTGGTGTCCTTATTACAGAATGGACATAGATTCATTGGAGAGAATTCAGCGTAGAATGACAAAAATGATCCATAATATTAGAAATTTTCCGTATGAAGAAAGGTTGAAGAAATTAGGTTTACATTTGTTAGAGAGACGCAGAGTTAGAGGGGATATGATAGAGGTGTTCAAGTGGGTTAGTGGGATTAACAAAGGGGACATAACAAATGTACTAAAGCTCAGTGATAGCGAAAGAACTCGTACCAATGGTTTCAAATTAGATAAATTTCGTTTCAGAAAAGATATAGGCAAATATTGGTTTGGTAACAGAGTTGTAGATGGGTGGAATAGGCTACCAAGTGATATAGTGGGATCAAGAACGATAGGGAGCTTTAAGAAAAAATTGGATAAGCATATGGACGAGAAGGGTTGGGTGTGAAGGGGGATCAGCCGGGTTGGGCCAATCAGCGCTCTGCAGACCCCCGTAATCCTGCGTTAATCTCTAACCGGTTTGGTAAGATGATCCTCAGGGTATTAGAGTGTTGAGCCTATAATTGGGGTTGTGTGGGACAGGGATCTGCCTTGCTTAGGCCAATCGGCTTTCTGCAGACTCCCATTTTCTTATATTCTTATGTTCTTATAATGCAGGGGGGTCTAGGGGGCGTTTTTCTAAGCTTGATGGAGGTCTAGGGAGGAAACTAAAAAAATATATGAATAAATGAATTAATAGACCAAACAAACAGCCAGTCTCCCCTTAGGGCCAGTGTGAGTGAATGTACTCTGACTGTGGGGGAAGTGGCGTGTGGCGGAAGGACCACACGGCAATTGGGGGGGAAGGGTTTATATTTTGGTCCATTTTTGTATTTATTTATTATTTGTCTAGTTCCTCCGTAAACCTCTATCTAAAAGTCCCCGCCGAAAGCCGGTCCCTTCTTAAATACAGGCTCGCTTTAGCTCGCAAGGAAAACAATATCGATACTTAAGTGACACGAAAAGTCTTAATATTGACAGAGAAATGGGGGCGAAATGTCTTAAAATCCTGAATCTAATTGGCCCACCGTCTTAAAATCTGAAAACTATTGGGGCTCAAAATCAACCATCCCCACCCCTTAACCCCTTCAGCACCATGAGGGGATGTGTGGAGGAGTGGTCTTGCAATTGTTCCCTGATTAAATAGCACTGTATGAATATTCCCAAATTCAATATATGCTACAGGAGGTCAATGCCTAGTGAGTTCATTGCTCAATAGGTGGTGTTCTAAGACTAAGAGTCCGAGTCTAGGAGGTGAGACAGTGAAGCACTGGAGTGAGGCAGCTTCAGAGATGGGGCTGCTTTGAGCCGTGAGTGGGCAAGTAAGCCCCATTCATCCTGCAAAGGCAAGATGGCAGGGGCTGGTTGCAGCTAAAAAGTGCTTCACATGTCTCACCCCCTAGACTGGAACGAGACCTCATGGGCTTCACCGTTCAATGATTAGCGGTTGAGTGTACAGTACAGGCTCTCAGCCTATGCCCTAGAGGGAGTAGTTGGAATATATGAAACACTAAAAATAAATAATGCCTTTTTACTTTTGAATTTAGCTAACATTAGATGGTTGTATACAGTTTAAGAAGGACCTATGTGTAGAGGGTTCATTGAGAGCATATATACCCATTGGAATCGTCAGGTCAGGTGAAGGAATGGAGGGATAAGCCTTTACAACGGCACCTCGTATAATTATACTTTCAGAAGAGTGTTGAGAGGGGAGAAGGAGTGTTGGAGGAAGAGGAAGCTGTTGAGTGGTTTTCTTTGTTGTGCGTGTTATTAGTCGGTATACGTCGTCCAGGTGTCGCCCCCAACTGGATGCGAGCTTGTGAAACACGGTTACCACTCGACCGCCGGGGTAGAAAATAAACTAAAGCAAATCGTCTAATGGTAACCAGAATAGGATAGACATTACGTACTGGTGGAGAAGGGGTTAAAAGCTATATAATATTATAGTAGCCCTGATGTGTCTGAGGGAGTAGACTCAAAATTGAACCGCTTCCTATCCGATACTTACGGCGTGGTATCTTATCTGGTCCGATGCTTGGTTCAGACTTCCGATATTGAGACTAGATAAAAACGATAAGAGCGCTTTTTATATTCAAGGGACTGGAGTTCTCGAAAAGAGGCCCCAGTTTTGCGCTATTCTAGACTTACAGTGTGCTGGCTAAATAATCCAGAATGGTTGATAGCCTCTGAAGTCCTATTTTAACTATATTTATAGTCAACATTCGGTGATTAAAATATTTCTGACAACATTTCTGGAATATTTTGGACTGGTATTGGTAACTAGACTGATGATAGATGAATTAAGGCAATGTACCATACATATTTTAAACGCGCACTTCATAATCTGCCAGACCGATGTTTAGTATGAATGTTGAGAGAAAAAGTGCTCGTGTGGAAATACACTGAATGATAAGGCCCTATAATTAACCCCTTCAAGACGATGACATAATTTCCGTCTTGTTCTGGTTATTATTAGTTTTTGTTTGTCTTTAGTTTATAATCTACCTCGACGACTCAAATGGGAAAATACTAGTTCATCCTTCTCAATAACATAGGCCGGTCCTTCTTGAACTGTATTAAATAATCCAAGTTTAGCTAAACTCATAGGTAAACAAAAGTCTTGGAACTGAAGGGGTTACAAACAATACGGTAAGATATTGATAATACGCCGCATGAGTTGGCTCTATTATTAACCCCTTCTGTACCGGTGCCGTCATTTTCACTTTATTCTGGCTACTAATAGACGATATTCTTCAGTTTAAAAAGGGGCTCCAGTAATTAACAAGCTGCGAACTATCTCACGTCATCCTTTTACTACCACAAATCCTTATTAATTAAACTGCGCAAAATCGTCTAAATATAGCTAGGATAAAATTGTATTGCCGGTACAGAAGGGGTTAAACGCTTTAGCACGATACCGTAATTGTTCTCTTATTCTGGTTAACCTTTGGCGATTTTCGTTAGCTTATAATATACTCGTGTATGTGTGTGTGTGTGTGTGTGTGTGTGTGTGTAGATGTGTGTGTGGGATGGGTAGGGGACAGGAGTTATCGAACAGGCTCTCCAGTAATGACAGTATTCTTGACATGCAGTGTGCTGGCTTAATAATCCAGTAGGGTTGATAGCCTCTGAAGTTCTATATTATCTAAGCCAAGCTATCAATCTGTCTCTTCCTAGCAATTCTCGTTTTGTGGAAAGTTTAGGCTGGCTATGAACAAGTGAAGAGAAGCCCAATGGTGAACGCGTTACAGAACATACCATATATAATCAGACATATTCGATGTAATGCCTCTCATAAAGACAAGTTATAATATAATAAACGTAACTATGAATGAGATGACACAGTACCTCAATATTAGTCATAACTATGAATGAGATGACACAGTACCTCAATATTAGTCATAATTTAAAAATAGGCGAGTTTGTCCACTATCTCTAACCTCAAGAGTCAAGGATTATCATCAGTGATTGAGGATAGTAAACTTTTGTGGGCGATTGAATGCACTATTTGCACAGGAGGAAACAAAGGTAGAGGTCGAGGTAACGCAAATATTCTATAATACAATTGATTAGTAAGGGAAGGGACACAATTCAATATTAGTCTACAACAGTAATATAAAGTGTATAAAAGTCCTAGGTGGTTCCCGAGGAAAAGTAGCCAGCAAGAAAAATATGATGTCAGTGAAAATAGAGAACCTTGTTTTATCAGGAATGCTGCAAGCTCAGAGAGGCATTAGGTGCAATTCCGGACCATGGGAAAGTGGAAAGACCTTCATGTGGGCCGGCGAGGAATGTAGTGATACAGAAGGAGAATACCAGGCCGCGATGTGATTATGTGATGATGTCATGTGATGATTTTGGGGGTAAATCCTTCCAAACGCAACCCCTTTGTCGTATTATCTGGTTTTATCACCAGATTTACGACCATATATTTTCCTCGTCAGTGATTTTTTTATAGTTTGGTTGTTGTCCAAGTTCCTTTATTTGTTTGGCTCTTGTTCTCCAAAATCTATAAAGTACTTATTTTGCTGCCGGAGGGGAAAATGATGCAATCTCCTTCTTCTTCCGTGCAAGGTAGGAGAGATTATAGAAAGAGTATACATAACCTTTATTGACTGTTCCTAAACCATTTGTCTCTCACACCATCCACAGTGAATATAGGTAAACCCAAGGTCTATATACAAGACCCAAGATCTATATACAATGGTAAATATTTCTTTTTGGTTGTACGGTGATTATTATTATTATTATTATTATTATTATTATTATTATTAGTAGTAGTAGTAGTAGTAGTAGTAGTAGTAGTATGTAAGCTACCGAAACAACAGTAGATTGAATCCACACAAAATACCCGAAGGCACTGTAGACAAACAGCGGCAACTAAGAAATATAAGTGGGAAAACAAAGGGAAAAAAAAAAGAAAAAAAAAGGCCCTAGGTAAAGCGGAATTTTTTGCCCGATGACGTAAACTCAAGTGATGGAAAGGCAAGCTGTAGGAGAGAGAAAGAGAGAAAGGGAAGGAGAGTGAGATCGGCTTGGGTCTAGGCCGGGAATTAGAAATGCATAAAGCACCGCACACCTCAGGCCAAATTGGATTTCCTCGCACCTACTTGGAGTTTCGATTGAATATCTGCCAAAACATTTTCTTCGCTTGCCTCCAATATTGCTTGGTATTCAGTGGCATTCTTGACTGCTTCCTGTTCAGGGCTGCAGTTGTACTTTGATGTTTTCTGTATACAATCTAGTTTGGTTCCTTCCTACAGTTACGTTGAAAACATGGATCTCACTATCTCTACTTCATCATGTATTTCTCATTTCATAGAAGAAAACCAATCTCAATCAAACTTAATACAAAATATTTTGGCTGCATTCATGTAGATTAATTTAATTTGTTTATTAGAAATGTTATGCAATGAATTAGGGCGGAAACGAAGATGAGATGAAATAACTAGATACCCAAGTCAACACCCACATAATACAGTATATAACTGACACCTACCATCCATGTTCACCATCTTGAATATACAGTAGCATGGTTCATAGCTTAGACTAGCTAGGCCCTGGGTGACCCATTAAGCACAAGGGACATATAGGCCTGGCTCTGAGATGTAGTTCATTACCGTATTTACTCTTTTGTCATAAGTGACAGGAGCTCTACTACCTCTGACCATCGGCCTGCCGCTTGTGATCAAAGTTCATCTACCACCTGAGATCACTGATCTACCATCCGTGATAATATCTGGTCTGTCACCTGCGACCACGTCACATTCTTCAGATATATATCAAGAGGTTCCAACTCAACCAACATCCGACGACGTCACACGTGACACAGATTCCTGAGCATTGCCCACGCTGCTTCTGTAGTGTAGTTAGGGCTGTTTCTACTGCATTAGTGAGGATCTGTGGTATTACCACAAGGTTGTTGTTGTTGTTGTTCCCCAAGCTGCCTGGCCGAACAGCCCCAAGGCCCCGAGCAAGACCAAGGCCATAACCGAGCGCCCCCACAGAACCCTCCCAGCCGACCACAATAAAGCATGGGTGACCGAAGCCACTCCATGGCGGGGAGCTGAGGGCGACAGAAACGCCCGGGAAACCAAAGCCCCATCCAGGGCCCTGTGCCCCTCAGTAATTATGAAGAGAAAGCTGAGGGGCAAAGGAAAAAATGTGACGCTTTGGCTTCCAATCTTGGTAGATTGGGAGGTCAATCCACGGAAGAGACGCCGTCACTTGAGATCTAGAAAATATATAAGTAAAAGAAACAGTCAGAGTAAGCTATGGGTATGGCAGAGATCGCTCAGTTCTCACTCTGATAGACCAGCCCATCATCACTCTTACCACAAGGTTGTTAGATTATATGACTGTTCTCATTAGTAATACACTTAAATGAACACTCTCGGTACGAGTCCATTGTATATTTGAAATCTGGCATTGCAAGAATAACTACCAAATTTGAAAATAGGGAAGACGGTATATTTGAGTTCCATATACTAAATATCTAACTTTTGCCGGTCAAAGGTTAATCTACGTAGTTTGGGTCTTCAAAATGGGTCAGTCCGTGACTTTACATATGGCAACTATAGTTCATCTGATTAACTGCTCATACACGGTTAGCATTGTTCTACTGTTCTTTACTTACATATTAACTGCTCATACACGGTTAGCATTGTTCTACTGTTCTTTACTTACATATTAACTGCTCATACACGGTTAGCATTGTTCTACTGTTCTTTACTTACATATTAACTGCTCATACACGGTTAGCATTGTTCTACTGTTCTTTACTTACATATTAACTGCTCATACACGGTTAGCATTGTTCTACTTTTCTTTACTTACATATTAACTGCTCATACACGGTTAGCATTGTTCTACTGATCTTTACTTACATATTAACTGCTCATACATGGTTAGCATTGTTCTACTGTTCTTTACTTACATATTAACTGCTCATACACGGTTAGCATTGTTCTACTGTTCTTTACTTACATATTAACTGCTCATACACGGTTAGCATTGTTCTACTGTTCTTTACTTACATATTAACTGCTCATACACGGTTAGCATTGTTCTACTGTTCTTTACTTACATAATAACTGCTCATACACAGTTAGCATTGTTCTACTGTTCTTTACTTACATATTAACTGCTCATACACGGTTAGCATTGTTCTACTGTTCTTTACTTACATATTAACTGCTCATACACGGTTAGCATTGTTCTACTGTTCTTTACTTACATATTAACTGCTCATACACGGTAAGCATTGTTCTACTGTTATTTACTTACATATTAACTGCTCATACACGGTTAGCATTGTTCTACTGTTCTTTACTTACATATTAACTGCTCATACACGGTTAGCATTGTTCTACTGTTCTTTACTTACATATTAACTGCTCATACACGGTTAGCATTGTTCTACTGTTCTTTACTTACATATTAACTGCTCATACACGGTTAGCATTGTTATACTGTTCTTTACTTACATATTAACTGCTCATACACGGTTAGCATTGTTCTACTGTTTTTTACTTACATATTAACTGCTCATACACGGTTAGCATTGTTCTACTGTTCTTTACTTACTCATTAACTGCTCATACACGGTTAGCATTGTTCTACTGTTCTTTACTTACATATTAACTGCTCATACACGGTTACCATTGTTTTACTGTTCTTTACTTACATATTTTGTATATATTCCAATTCTACCTTTGGACATAGGCTTACAGCCTGTATATTCGATTGCTCAACATGTTGTATTAAAATGAAATAGGTAGAATATACCAGTATAATTTGTGTTGACTAATACCAACGTTGTCACGTGTAAGTTGCCTGAAGTGACAAGTTCGACAAATTTAACTCACATTTCCCAAAGCAGTATTTCCCTTAATCAGGTATATCATAAATCAGTGTGCCAGGTACTACTGCAGGAGATTTCACAAATTGCCTCAGTTTGGTTGCAGATAATAACCTTGCCTCCACTCCACCCTCTTCTCAATTACCCAGCCCCTTCCTCTCTTTCTCCTCCATGTTCCAAAATCTCCATTGTTTTGCATGCGAGCCATTATTGTCCAAGATTTTAATTTCGTTTTCGAAGCTATTCCGAATAAATTGAATTCTCATTATATATTTTTAGCTAACATATACAGTAGATTATATGTTTCATTGATTTAATTAATTAGGTATATTTGTAAGTTAATTGGTGGGTTGGTGATAATTTGAATACCTAGATTTAACGGGGAGGTGGTTGATTTTTTGGTCCCCCTTCTCCCCCATTAGTTTTTGAGATACTAAGACGCTTGTCGCATTTGTTTAGCGATTTTAAGACCATACGTCCCATTTCGTTGTCAATTTTAAGACCGTTCGTGCCATTTCAGGGTCGATTTTTTCCTGGCGAGCGATAGCGAGCATGTAATTTTACGAGGAATTGGCCTTCGGCCGGGACATTTTTCTACCGAAAATTTTACAAATTTACCTTGAAGTGGGATCTATGGGATATTTTTATAAGGTTGATAGAGGTCCAGCGAGAAAACTAGAAAATAAATTAATACCTAAATAAATGGCCCCCAAAATAACCACTATCCCCTTCACTAGTTGGAGGAATCAGAGCATGCCACGACTTGAGTCTTAAGAGTGTACTACCCTACCGGTATTATTGCATTCATCATTCCTTTCCAATACATATATTTTAGTTATATTCTACTAATCTAAAGGTATCGCATATTTCAATCCTACTGCAAAAGGCGGTGTCACACGAGCACTTTTTTCAGTCCATTTCCTGTGAGCAAGTTTGTTCTCGTACTATTTCTTGGTATTTTCGCATTGGAATCGACAACTTTGGAATTTCCATTTAACTAACCTTCGCAATCATCCACAAAAATATTGATTACTCTTCAACAAAACACATATCAACCCTTCATCTTCTCTCAATATCCTTGGTGTATCCTTTTCATCCAACCTTTCTTGGAAAGATCATATTACCACTCTTGCTAAAACAGCTTCCCAGAAGTTAGGTGTGTTCAACCGTTTCCATGGGTTCTTCACCCCTGCACAGCTTCTTGCTCTATATAGTGGCACAGAGCGCTCATGTATTGAGTATTGTTCCCGTGTGGGGAGCTTCATCCAAAACCGCACTTCTCGACAGAGTAGAGTGCAAAGCATTTAGACTTATTAATCCGAGGAGAGCGACAATGTGGTGTTGACAAACGTCGCTGTATGCAAATTAATCTGGCGAGCGCGCGCAGGGTGTAGTGAACACCACACTTCTGGGCGGCAATATTAAGCTCCATTCCTGCCTATAATCGTCATTTTACGATAAATATCGTTATTACTTATTCATATGCGCCTATTTTACGTTTAATATGAAGATAGTAACATGTAGCAACAATAAAACAAGTGGGAATAGTGCTTTGATGGTCAAAATAGCGAATAATTGCTGACTGGCCATTCATCAAATGTGGAGCTGAGGCGGGCCACACCCTCCCTTCTCGGAGCCTGGAGCTACACTGACTTATAGCCTAGTTCACACATTCAGCCCAAGTTTCAAACATGTTTGAAAATTGTGCTGCCCGAGCGGAGTTCCCAGGAGTATCAGAGAGTGACCCAGAGTGCCCATGGGTGCATGCGATCTTCCAAGAGTCATTACGTGATTTCCAGGACTGTGGACTGTTGGAAACTCGGCCTCACACTCCAGAATGTGTGAACTAGGCTATAATGTTATAAATTTGGGCTGCTCGAGTGGATTTTCCAGGAGTATCAGGGAGTGACCCAGAGTGCCCATGGGTGCATGCAATCTTCCAAGAGTCATTACACAAATTTCCGAGACTGTGGACTCTTGGAAACTCGGCCTCACACTCCTGAATGTGTGAACTAGGCTTTACTCACTCACACTCTCAGACACTCTATACCCTCTCTAGCAATATGAGCACGGCTTAGACCGGTTTGGAGATATTGGCATGATAAAAACACCAATAAATATGGGAATAAGAGGACAAATAGGTGATAGTTGAAAGGGGGGGGGGGAAGGGGGGAAGGGGATTTTGACAGATGTGGAGTAGTGATAGAAGGTATGGAGGGGAATTATCTCACTTAATAACTATTTCACTTGTTTTAAGTGCTACTGGGGCCTTTTGAAAGTTTTTTTTAGGCCTTATCTCTTAAGAGGGTCCTCACCCTTGCCCGCCAAAACCTCTTAACCCGTTGAGCCCCGGCTAGTTATAATATTTTGTTCACCCCAGTCCCAAGCCATTTTCACTTATTTTTTTTGTTTGCTAAAATGGAAGACAAGGATGAGAAATGAAAAAAAAAACAAAAAAAATCACCTCTGACATTTTTTTTGGGGGGGGGGGGGGGGGGGGGGAGGGGGGGGGGGGGGAGCTTCAAACAAATTTGTTGAGCCAAAATGGAAGAGAATGGTGAGAAATGAACACACAAATAAAAAAAAACTCATTTCGGTCATTTGGGGGGGCGGGGGGGGGGGGTTTCAATAGTTTGTCTCCCCCGCATGACCACCCGCCCGGGAGCACTAGGGTAAAAACTGAGTATGGCATTGTACGGCATACATCCTAAGGAGTATCTCACATAAATCTCAAGCCTCTAGCTCCCATACGACCGGAGTAATGAAGGTTCAAAGTGGCGGTAAACTAGGGGTGTAAACTATCCCCACTAAGCCCACCACCACCAGCCGCACGGCTGTCTCGGCCCGCTCACACCTACTGGCCCGGCTCCCCCACACACTACGGTACCTCCCCCTCCTATTCTCCCGCCATTTCCTACCTTACGAGCCACGTAAGTGTTTTTTATATGTCGGACGCACGTGATGCGTCGCTGGGAGTTGGTGATCAAAGACTGCCGACGCAACACGTGCGACGCTGGGTCTCAACGGGTTAAGAGTGTTCTCGCCGTTCCCTGGTTAATTACCTTAGGTTCTGACAGACTTTATTATATTTACCATATTACCATATTTCTTCTCCATGTGCATTTATTATACCTATATGATGAACATATGAACATTGAAGAGTGATAAAAGAAGTGGGAACAGTAATTTGTTGTGGTGGAAGACGTATTAATTCGCCGCCCGGTCGTATTCTGGGTCGGCCGTCTGAGAGACATACATGCTCTCTCTGCAATGTCTGAGCAACAACTGAACGGCCTGAGAGAGATCTTACGCTTTTGAAGCGTCTCTAGATGACTCAACCCTGCATCCGAGCCCGGCTGACGATAATTCGCACAGAAAATAACCAATAAATGAAGGAAATAAGAGGAAAAATAGCCGATAATTGAGATGGGTAGAAGAGGGGGGAAAAAGGAGAGGAAGGAGGGGAATGGGGGGGTTGAGACATGTGGATGAGTTGTAGAGAGTACTAGAGGAGAATTATCTCACCTAATGACATATTCCTTTGTTTTGAGAGCCCCTGTGGCATTTTGGAAGGGTTTTTTCATGGTCTTGCTTCTGTGAGGCCTATCGCATATGCTATACAGAGTCTTCAGTGAGACTTTCGCGCTTCTCGGGTCAACTCACTTCCTCTTACTAGCTCCCTACAATCTCTTTCTACACGCCACAATGTTGTATCTCTTTCACTCTTCTATCGTTATTACAATAATCCGTGTTCTTCAGAGCTCTCTCAGTGCATACCCCCTTGCGGTGAGTGCGAGGCACCAGCCTTTTAACACACTCCCACTCCTCTTCTGTCCAACTCTCCAATCCAAGAATTGGCAAATTTTCTGTCATTCATCTACTCAACTAGTGAACTCTTGAACTCTCTCCCTCAATCAAACTTTCTCCTTTATCTTATGACTTAGACTGCTTTAAATTTCGTCTAACGATAATGTCGGACAGGTTGGGAGAGAGGTATCCTGACCAGAATTCGAACCCACTCACCCCAGGTATATTTGGGAGAGTTGGGCACCGTAACCACTCGGTCATGAGCGGATATAAGGAAAGAAACCTAATTAGTTCTTATTTGAAGAACCAGGATATAGTATCGTGGCGGACAATGCCTTCGAACACGTTAGTTACGATTTTTAGACTTCAACCATGACTATTTTACACATCCTCCCCCCCCCCCCCCCCCCCTCCCCCCAACTCGGCTAAATGATACGATTGTCATCGTTCTGGTACTATTATGGAACCTCTCTGAATGAGTAGTTACGATGCCCAACGTTCCCAAATATATTTGGGGTGAGTGGGTTCGAATCCTTGTCAGGATACCTTTATACTTCGTGTGTCCAGGCATTTTGACCACAACATCGCTTGAATTTGGCTCTCTGTCACTCTTTTGATACAGGGGGAGACACTCTTTACAGGCAACCCGCCTTTTGTCTCCTTCATATACATTGAATACAAATATAAACAGATTTTATAAAATTTTGCGGGATTAAAATAATATACCTTAATTCAAAAGATGCCAGACCACAATTGCCTGAAATAATTGCCGGAAAAAGTGCTCGTGTGACACCGGTTTTAGCCAGAAATTGTTCTCCCCCTACTGGAGTTGTTTTCCCATAGTTCATAGATGAGCTGAGAATTGTTTATGTTGAAATACTTGACATTGGAGTATGTTTGGCAAACTTACCATAAGTTAAGGGGGTAGGGATTATTTTTTGGTTTATTAATTTATTTACATATTTATGGTTTAGGTTCCTCAAACTTTAAGAAACACCCGAAAGACCTGCCTTCGAAATAAATTTCGAAATCAATTTTCGCTTCCTCCTAAGATTACAGGCTCGCTATCACTCGTCAGGACACAATCGACAACTTTTGTTATGTCTCAACCTCGGGACTGTAGGCTGTGCAGTAGCTCTTACGAGACCCTGGGATTATCAATTGAAGCTTCGAGATGTTGGGTGCTTCATCGGCGATGCCAGGCGTATGATAAATATCTGGCAGTAAGCACAGGTAGGTAGACATAAACGAAGCAGGTTCATCAGCGATTCTTCCACCTGTGATCCACCAGTCATACAGTAAATGTGGACACAGTATATGTGGGAAATCTCACATTGAATAAGAGGAAATACATACATACATAAATTAATAATAATTACATCTGCTTACTTACCATCATATTTAATTTCACTCAGCATCTGTTCACAATTTGTCTGTTCGACTGTATTTTGTCTCACACTGCGGGTCTCTGATACACGCATCCAATCATATTCTCTATGTCCATCTTGATTATTAATATGACAGGTTACACACAACTGGTTTTCCTTTACGGCCACTCGCGCGGGATGAGCTGGCAAGAATTGTCTATTTATTCCGGTAACCTTGCCAGCACAATTAACCAGCGTTGGCCACCTTGAACATTACGGAGCTGTTTCTACTGTGTGCTTGATAGTGTGGTTATTTCTTGGAGCTGGTAATCTGTGAGCAGGTATCCAGCTTTCTTTATGTTCTTACCCTAAGACATAAACCGTGGCACTTTCTGATTCCTCGAACTGTTTAAATAATACCCCTAAATCTATATATGTTAGCTAAAAATATAATGAGAAAACTTTATTTATGGCTACGAAAACGTAAGTCCACGATGTATTTCCGTGAGTGTACTATCAACGACAAAAGGCACTGAGTGGATCCGAAACTCTTGGAGGTCAACAAACGAAGCATCTCAATGAAGTGCCCATTACCACCAATAAATGCTTCGTTTTTCGAGCCCCAATTAAGCGATTCGGATTTACACAGTGGCAGGTTGGGGGAACGAACCCTTGTCGTTGATAGTACAATTAAGATCATGTTGTACTATAAAACTGTGCTTCCGTGCTGACTCCCTGCCTAGGCAAACTCTTTCGTCTCTGTCTCTCCTCTAACGTCTTCCCTTCTTGCTGGAAGTTTGCTCTCATTCAACCTCCCCGTAGCGTAACTGATAGCGCGTCTGGCTCACAACCAGAAGGTCCCGGGTTCGAGACCCGGGCGGGGAAGAGACATTTGGGCAAGTCTCCTAACGGTATAGCCTCTGTTCACCTAGCAGTATAAATAGGAACCTGGTATAAGTGGACGAAGTTGTGACGTCCAATCTGGGGTTGGTGATCGGTTACAAGGTGAGATGGGTATCGTACTGGTCAACCTAAGCTACTGGTCAACCTAAGCCTTCGGGTGAGACTGGTACCGTACAGATTAACCCTAAGCCTTCGTTTTCAGATGTCGCCAATTGGCTATAATACAGACTACACACACATCCACAGCCATTCCAACGATGCATAAACACTTAACGTGCATTTCATGCAATACAGTCCCAGTTATGGAGGCGCGATAATAATGAGCTTATCTCGCATTGCGTGGATTCCCCTTGACGACGAACAAGCAAGTGAACCTGTCTCAAAGAAGGGTGACCGCTCTCAACCCTCCAACTATCGTCCAATTGCTCTCATTTCTTACATCTCCAATGTTTTTTAAACTATTCTTACTTCCTAATTTCTTAAGCATAACTCTTCTCATAATCTACTCTCAGATCGCCAGTATGGATTCCTTAACCAGGGAAGCACAAGCTATTGGTAGTGCACACCCTACCGCCAAGCGACGATATTAGGCTTCATTCCCGCCTAAAATTGAAACATGTGGAGGAGTGATAGAGGTATGGAGGGGAAATATCTCACTTAATCACAAATTCCTTTGTTTTAAGTGTTACTGGGGCCCCCTATTAGAAGGCTCTTTTTAGGAATTGGATCTTAAGAGGTTCGTCGCCTTTCACCACCAAAAACACTTAAGAGTCTTCTCGCCGTTCTCTGTTTAAGGGTCGCTCTACTTGGGATCTCTACTGGGGATATCTTACTAACTCTTATCCTCTTTCCGGGACTTCGGTGAGACAATTTTTATTGCGCTAGACATATCGAAGGCCTTTGATAGAGTCTGGCACAAATATTTAATTTCTTAACTACCCTCCTTCTGTTTCTATCCCTCTATCTGTGCCTTTATCTCAAATTTCATTTCTGGCCGTTCCATAGCTGCGGTTGTGGACGGCCATCGTTCACCTCCTCAACCTATCAACTCCGGTGTTCCTCAGGGTTCTGTCCTATCTCCAATTCTCTTTCTAATATTCATTAATGATCTTCTCAACTGTACCTCCAGTCCTATATATCCACTCATATGCTGATGACTCTACCTTATACTATTCAACTAGTTTTCCAGAATCCCCCAACAAGCAAGCACTCAAAAAATCATGCGAAGATGCCATAAAACACTTAAATTCTGACCTATCAACCATTTCCATTTGTAGTAGAGAAAATCTTGTTACTTTCAATGCTTCCAAAACCCAATTACTCCATTTATCTACCTGTAAAACACTCCCACAACACTATCCCTTATATTTCAATAATATACAAATCAGTCCTTCATCGTCTCTCAATATTCTAGGAATCTCTTTCTCCCCTGATCTCACTTGAAAAGACCATATTACCACCCTTGCTAAAACAGCTTCCCAGAAGTTGGGTGTACTCAACCGCCTCCGGGGGTTCTTTACCCCTGCACCGTTTATTGCTCTGTATAGGGGCACAGCACGTCCATGTATTGAGTACTGTTCGCATGTGTGGGGAGGATCCTCTCACACAGCACTTCTCGACAGAGTAGAAAAGAAAGCATTTCGTCTCATTAACTCACGTCCACTCACTGACTCTTTGCAATCTCTCTCTCTTCGCCACAGTGTTGCATCTCTCTCACTATTCTACTACTATTACAATATTCAATGTTCTTCAGAGCTCTCTCTGTGTATACCACCTCCTCTACGTAGAGTACGTAGCACCCTTGCAACACAATCCTCTCCCTACTCTATGCAACTCTCTAATCCAAGAGTGAAACGATATTCTCAAACCTTCTTCTAGTCAACAGCTGAGCTCTGGAACTCTCTCCCTAAACCATCTTCCCCTCATCCTATGACTTAAATTGCTTCAAACTCCGTGTGTCCAGGCATTTTGGCTCGAACGTTTCTTGATTTTGGCCCTGTCACTCTTTCAACTGGGGGAGGCACTCGTTACAGGCAGTTCTGCCTTTTGTCTCCCTCATCCACATAGAAAACAAAAATGGCGACGCACACATATGAATCGGTCGAACGCAAATGAAATATAAGAATGCTTTATTCTACTCAAGATGCTTCAGAACACGGTATTAAAGGTTAAAAGATTCTAATTGGTATAACTTTATATATGTTCATGATTGTACAAATGTACAGTACTATCAACGACATAAGTTTGGGATAAGTTTTTGAAGCTATCCTGAACAGAATCGAATCTTCTCATTAATTTGTTTACCTATTATTCACATTTCATTTTGCAGTACAAAAATTCATATTGGGCCCGGATTTATGTCGTTGATTGCACATACATTTTACACAATACAAAACTGTCCGAACTTATATGTCGGTTAGACGATGAAACACTATAGAGCGATATGCTTCTAGACTTTTTCCTTGACTGACTGTCGTAAGCTATTTCATAAGTCAAAGCGGCTACAACCGATCTAGACCGCCCACCGTCTTCTAACCTAATCTTACTCAATTTAACTAAATTTAATCCAATCTTATTTAACCCTTAATTGGCGGCGCGCAACTTATGTCGTGTGAAATAAATTTGGACTAAGTGGCGGTTCACAACTTATGTCGTGCGCCATTTTCAGCACGTAATGTTGCTGAGAGAGAGAGCTGAGCGGTGTGAGGAGCCTAGCAACTCTATGACCGCTCACGACCACCGCGGTGGACCAACTGAGGTCACTCCCACCCTTCCCTCCCCTCTCTCACTCGCTACACAGGGAATTATGTGCGGAAATTACCTAATTACAGGGTTTTGCGCTCGTGTTGCACGATCATTGCAAGAGAACCAGCGGTCGTACAAGGATGGTTCGGGTGTCATTGGAAAGCTCTGTTTATGCCCTTTCAGGAATAGATACTTGTTTTACGCTCTGGGTCTTATTTAGGCATGATAATGATCACGTAAACAACCCTATTTAGGGTAAAAACACCCCGCTGGGCGCTACGGTCCGCTAGACCGCCTAGCCCGCCAATAAGGTGTTAAGAGGTGTCACCTGTTTTTTGTTTATCTTTCTAGCATTTTCTCTGCCTTGTATCCATTCGCCACCATTCAGTCAACTTTTTTCACACGTTTATCCCCATCCAGGTGTCAATTTCTTCCTGGCGAGCGATAGCGAGCCAGCATTGTATGGAGAAATCCAGCTTCGCTGGAGACATTTTTCTATCGAAAAATGTACAAATTTAGCTTGCTGTCAAAACAAAAATATATATATGTTGGCTCGCTACCGCTCGCCAGGAAAATATTGACACCTGCATGGGGGTAAACATCTTAAAACAGTAGGCTGAATGGGATCGAATGGATACAAGCCAAAGAGAGAGGGAGAGAAAGAGAAAAAAACGAGTTGGGCTCCCTTAACCAGACCTGACGTAGCCAACTGTAAATGTAGCCAAAGCTAACTTAGCTGTAAATGATTGTGGTCGATTAGGAGTGTAGCAGTAATAACCTGCTTCCTCGAACGCCAATGTTTCCATCGAGCAAATGTATCGGTCACACCAAATCTCTAATCCATGCACTGACAACACCTGTGAACGTTTTACGCAATTATTTGCAAACACAGACTTCTGCTTCGCTAATTCATGCAAACATACACCAAGTTAAGCCCCTGGCAAATTAATATATTAAATATTTAGTATACTCCAATAGAAAAGGACTCGATGTATATATTTTGTAATTGTAAAACCACACTTACTAAGGTGTTATATATGTATATGCATTTGTGTTTTATCTTGGTGTTATGTAATTTGCAGTAAGCACCATATACATTTGCAGTAAGCACCATAATTATATTGTAGGCTTTTGCAAGTATGTTTTTCTCCACCCTCTCCCTCTACCTATCAATAATTTGTTCGCATTTTATTAAAATTCGTGGACTCTACTAATTGGGTTTGTATATTTTGATGGGATTTTTCTCGAGTTGCATATTGCATATACTTTTAATTAATGTATCTCTGATTCAGACTCTAGCTTTTTCACCTTACAGATGCGTCATCAATATTGATGACGACTTTAATGACATTCATTATTTCCTTAATGTGTTTATATTTTCCGCCTCTGATTGGGGATCCTTGTCAAATATAATATCCTTTTTTGCCTCATTCCCTAAATGTATAGTTCAATATTACTTGTATTCATAATCAGGTGCATGAGTTGTTTTTGTAATATTATGTAACCAAATAATATTTCTCCCGAATATTCTTTTAATCTACAACATCCATATATTGTTTTTCTTTCAATTGTGTATGTTCCGTCTCATGTTTCAAATACCCATAAATACTTTTGTTTTTCCGTTTGACTTAACGTTCATGCACATAAAATTATACTATTTAATGGCGGATGAGCCAGAGCCACCATAATCGGTAGCGGAAATAAGCTAGGTTCACTTTCTTCATTTTGGCTCTGTGAACAATATTGGTCTTAGTATTCAAGGCCATGGAGGCAGCCGTTTAGGAGGAGTTGTGCATCTAAGGTTTCGGAGATGATAAAATGCAGCGAAACGGCCTATTTAGCGAGTGTAGCGAAAATCCGGCAGGTTCAATTTGTTCATTTTGGCTCTGCGAACAAAATTGGTGTTAGCGTTCAATGTTGTAGAGGCAGCTATTTAGGAGTAGTACGTCGATGATTCCGGAGACGACAATACTCAATTGGTGTTAGCGCTCAATGTTGTAGAGGCAGCTATTTAGGAGTAGTACGTCGATGGTTCCGGAGATGACAATACTCAATTGGTGTTACTGCTCAATGTTGTAGAGGCAGCTATTTAGGAGTAGTATGTCGATGGTACCGGAGACGACAATACTCAATTGGTGTTACTGCTCAATGTTGTAGAGGCAGCTATTTAGGAGTAGTACGTCGATGGTTCCGGAGACGACAATACTCAGGTGTTAGCGCTGAATGTTGTAGAGGCAGTTATTTAGGAGTAGTACGTCGATGGTTCTGGAGACGACAATACTCAATTGGTGTTAGCGCTCAATGTTGTAGAGGCAGCTATTTAGGAGTAGTACATCGATGGTTCCGGAGACGACAATACTCAATTGGTGTTAGCGCTCAATGTTGTAGAGGCAGCTATTTAGGAGTAGTACGTCGATGGTACCGGAGACGACAATACTCAATTGGTGTTAGCGCTCAATGTTGTAGAGGCAGCTATTTAGGAGTAGTACGTCGATGGTTCCGGAGACGACAATACTCAATTGGTGTTAGCGCTCAATGTTGTAGAGGCAGCTATTTAGGAGTAGTATGTCGATGGTTCCGGAGACGACAATACTCAATTGGTGTTAGCGCTCAATGTTGTAGAGGCAGCTATTTAGGAGTAGTACGTCGATGGTTCCGGAGACGACAATACTCAATTCAGAACAACACTGAGCTGTTCCTAGTGGATTCGGTCATATACATTGTATTATTCGCATATGGCATATTTATCTTCCTTATTTCTTGCCTGTTATATTAAAAAACAATGTTGTGAATCGCTTTCCTCTGTTAGAATTATTGTATTTGTTTTCAAAATAGGGTCCAAATGTTCTATTCTTTTCTTGCCCCTCGATACCATATGTGTTCCACTTATCTTACTTTATCTCTGTATTTGTACTTCCTTGTTCTTGTACCCACCATTCATCAATATTTTACTTATTGTTAACATCAAGGAATCCTGTTTGTAAATGATGTGTGTGTCCTAGAGATGGAACGAATATAAATGTTCACTATTTGCGAATACGAATACGAATACATTTTTTTTGGGGTAAAATTCGCGAATACGAATAGCGAATATTTCAATCTTTCTTGAAGGATGAAATTGTCATCCTTCAAGAACTGGTAATTCTTTTTATATCACCAACAAACGTTAATTAAATTGTTATGAAATTAATTACCGGAAGCCAATGACGATTTGAATGTGTAAAGATGTGTGTTTCGTTACCACCACTGATTAGCCATTGGGCTTTTGGCAGAAAATGCCAACAATTATCAGTGATATCCGAGACATGTTTACATACAGTATTCTCATCGTCCAGCATATTACTGTTTCATAATCATCAGCCAACTTAAAATAGCCCTGTATAATATTTAATCACCAATAGAACAATACACTATATCATGTAGGAAGTCTTCTGGAGAAATAGGGCAAATATATTAAACAATGCATGATAAACTAAAGCACAAATGTATGCTAGAATAGCATTGACAAATCGCTAGATAGTCAGCAGATACTAAAAACTTGTATGTCACTAGAAAACATATGTTGAAGTATCTAGAATAATCTTTAACAATCGAAAAATCTCTACAATTCCTTAAAATAGGAACATAACTTGAATATCGCTAGAATTTATCACATCTTGATGTCGCTAGATGGAAGTGATGGAAGTGATTCGCTGGATCTAGCGGTAGCCGGTACATTGGCAACATAGTACCAAAACCATTTATTCCGTTATAATGAACAAGGTCAGATTTCGGAACTATTACAATTATTTCAAAGTTCAGAGATCATCAGATTGGTTTGGAAGTCGATGTACACAATTTCAGTTCCAGTAGTTTAAACAAACATTCACATAATATGGTACTTAGAGGGTTTAACCCCTAAAAGTCGGCGCGCAACTTAAGTCGAGTTAAATAAAGCTGGACTATGTGGCGGCGCTCGACATAACTCGAGTGGCAATTTCAGCACGTAATGTTGCTGAGAGAGAGAGACAAGTGGTGGCAGGAGAGTAGCGAGTGTATGACTGCTCCAGACCACCGCGGCGAACCTACTGACACGAATCTCACCTCCCTCCTACCTCTCTCACTCGCTATATACGGAATTGTATCCGGAAAGTGGCTAATTACATGCTTTTTGCACTCGCGTTGCACGGTTATTGCAAGAAAACTAGCCATCATAAAAGGATCGTTATGGTGTCATTCGAAAGCTCTGTTTATGCCCTTTCAGGGATAGATACTTGTTTTACGTTCTGGGTCTTATTTAGGCATGAAAATGATCACGTAAACCGCCCTATTTTGGCTAAAAACACCCCGCTGGGCGGTACATATAAATAAACCGCATAGGCCGCTCGTAAAGGGTTAATAAAGAAGCATGCCTTTCCCCCGACATCGTACAAGCGAACGCACGCTTTAAAATGCAATATTTTAAATTTTTGTATATCTTCTATTGGTTTCGTGAAAATATTCGCATGTTTGCAAATAGCTATGAATGGAAATGCGAATACGAATACGAATACGAATATTGAAAAACATAGCGAATATTCGCACATACGAATACGAAACGAATATTCGGTCCATCTCTAGTGTGTCCTATTCACAGATGTTCTGAAGTAAGCTGCAATCTTTATGATACTACTGTAGGTCAAATAATACTATTTTATACATACAGTATATCAATAACTAATTCTTTAGATTTTGTTCCCCATTATATTGACAATTTTCACGCACTCACGTCGTAGAGCATATACTCAATCCCATTAAGGGGGATGGGTGTATTTATACTCAATCCCATTAAGGGGGATGGGTGTATTTATACTCAATCCCATTAAGGGGGATGGGTGTATTTATACTCAATCCCATTAAGGGGGATGGGTGTATTTATACTCAATCCCATTAAGGGGGATGGGTGTATTTATTAAGGGGGATGGGTGTATTTATTTGCTCATTTATATATCTTTAACACAAATTATTAGTTACCTCCCTAGACCAACATTAAGCTTAAAAAAACAACAACAACAAACAAAGATCCTCCTTCAAGATAAATTTGTCGATAGGAAAATGTACTGGCCGGAGGCCGGTTCCTCTTAAATAAAAGGCTCGCTGTCGCTCGCCAGGTAACAATCGAGAAAGAAATTGGGCAAAAGGTCTTAAGATCACCAAACTAATTGGCCGAATGTCTAACAATCTGAACACTAATGGGGCTAAACACATAACGTCTAGATGGAATACACAACCACACAGCATGACCATCACCAATGACCTTGTCTTTGAAGAACATAAAGTAATTATAACATGTAGGATATTGGTGGTGGGGAAACAAACTGAATAATAAATACTTGAAGACTTGCGTTATGGTCATTGATGAATAATACATACTACGTAATTAAAGCTATGTTAATACTATTTCCTGTCATCCATTGATAGGTTTATTTTGGGAGGAGCAAAGTGGTAATGATAATACTAATTACATAATACATTATGATTACAATTATTGTTGTGATTACATCGTTTGAAATTATACAACTGAGGCAGATAAGGTGTTCTTTTTACTAAAGCACCAGTATTTATAATTGTAATTATCCATCATGCAAAAACATTAATTAATTAAACGAAATTTATTTTTTGTTTTAATTTTGAGATATATCTTGCATATGCATTTATTTCTCAGCCGTTTTATTCCCTTGATTTCCCATTTTATGAATGTACGAACACAAATATTTCCTTGTTTAGATATTGGATTAAGTAATGCACATAGTATTAATGATCTCCATTATTTGCCATTTATTTAACATATTTTTTAAAAATTCATATCCAATGCATATATAGCACTATTTATCTTATCATATACATGCAGTATATTACAAAGGATCATCATATATAGCACTATTTATCTTATCATATACATACAGTATATTACAAAGGATCATCATTCTATCATTCGCCTCTTTATTCGCCTACGGTTTTTGTTTTTCGTATATTCCCGTTACAACAGTACTAGTTGTTTAAATGACTTATAGTAATCTACTTCAGCACATTTTCGTTATTTTTCATTTGTTTATTAACCAATTGCTGCTCCCTCACGAGTAATACTGTCACTGTCATGTGTAAGAGTCTATAGGAACGATCAAATTACCTTTTACATAATATTACTGTTATACTTGTCATATTTGCCGGATTAATTTGTACATTCTTCGGTAGAAAAATTATCACGGCAGAGGGCCGGTTTCTCCTAAATAAGAGGCTCGCTATCGCTCGCCAGGAAAAATGTGACACCTAAATGGCAAGAAGGGTCTTACTCTTCACAATGAAATGGGGCGAAAGGTTTTAAAATCGCCGGACTGAAGGCCTTAAAATCTAAAACTATTGGGCTGATTGTCATAAAATCTGAAAGCTAATGGGGCTAAGCATGAGGGATAAGAGGGACTAGACAAAAACAACCATCTTTTGTTAACCCCAAATAATATAATTGAAGCAAACTTTACAATTCGGATAAGGTCGAAAATTGGTGAAGACATTGAGTGCATTTATTTAGAATACACATATACTGTATAGTATAAAGTATACGAAGAAACGTTGGTGAAGACATTGAGTGCATTTATTTAGAACACACATATACTGTATAGTATAAAGTATACGAAGACACGCTGCATCCCTTGCATTATTCTACAGGTATTTTCACAGCAATTGTTCCGAGGAACTTGCTTCAATTGTGCCGCCTCTCCACATCTTTCCCCGTAGAACTAGGGCAGCTGAGAGCGCCCATGAATTTACACTTTCTCCTCCACAATGCAGAACTTCTGCTTATCAGAATTCATTTATCCCCAGAGCTACTACTCTTTGGAATTCACTTCCCTCGAATTGCTTTCCACAAACTTACAATCTACAAATGTTTAAATCCAGTTGTTACAAACATTTTATGAATGGAGGATGCCTTTAGGCACATGGACCTTTTTGTTTTATCTGTGTTTTTCCTTCCTCCATTCATTGTCTCTTAAAAAAAAAAAAAAAAAAAAAAAAAAAATGTGTATTGAAACAACACTTACAGACCTCAAGTGCCTAGTACAGATTAAAAAAAACAAGTTAACTTTATTCTATAATGAAATATAACATAATTAAGCATTAATGATTTACAGGATATACAGTAAAATAATCAGTGTCGTCCAAGCATGTGCTATAAGCCGAACACTGGCAAAAACAATAAAAATAAATTGGTCTCCCCCTTCATCTCCCGACCCCTTCCTCCCCCGCCCCCTTCCTCCCCGCCCCCTTCCTCCCCCCAATCTCCTATTTTATACCCAGGAATGTTGAATTATAAACATAATTAGTTTTCGGGTTGACATAATGTAATTAATATTCCCTTTATAAACCGTTTACAACTAAAATTATTTTCTGTTAATATCAAACATTTATGTATGTTTCTTTCAACATAGGAAACACCGAAGGTATCTTGGATGAAACAAATTACGATCTTCAAGTGGTCTGCAGATATTACTGTCATATGTTAGTAATTATTACCAATGTTGGATGATAAATAGAACTACAAAATGTGGGCATTACGAAGTTAATGCCCAATGTTATTTAATGTATTGTACAGTTGCGAACATTTATTCAATACAAACATATTCGAAGCGGTCTCGGGTTGAATTGAATCTCCTAACTAATTTATACTGTGTATTTGAATTGCAGAGGTTCTTTTAATCAGTTCGACACTTCTAAATCGATCAGAATTAATTACCACTGCTGTACAGTCACGAGCACAAATGCTTCGACATCAACCAGATAACGTCAACTCCTTCATCACTAGGAGTTTATACTAAGCTGAATAAAATAATTTGACGGTAGCTAGAATGAAATAC